>APFE031087037.1:77661-114474 GCA_000404065.3 Pinus taeda
AGTGATCAGTATGAACAAAAGTAGGGTAACCAGTAATATAATGTCGAAACTTATTAATAGCATAAATGACTACTAAAAATTCCTTTTCGGTAACTGTGTAATTAAGTTCAGCAGGGGTCATATCCTTACTAATAAAATAAATAGCATAAGGAAGATTGTTTTCTTCTTGACCGAAGACAGCTCCAATTGTCGTATCTGAAGCATCAGAGGATATATGAAAGGGCAGTGCCCAATCAGGTCCTCTTAAAATAGGAGCTATAGACAACTGATGCTTAAGTTCATCAAATGCTTTTTGGCAATCATCAGTCCACTTGAATTCAGCATTTTTCGTAAGTAACACAAACAAAGAAGAAGATATTTTAGAAAAATCCTTGATAAATCTTCTGTAATACCCAACATGTCCTAAAAAACTTCTTACATCAGATTGTGTTTTGGGGATAGGAAGGGTCTGAATTACCTGCACTTTAGATGGATCAACTTGAATCCCTAGGAATGAAATGAAGTGTCCCAATGCAATCCCTTGATTCATCATCATGTGACATTTTTCAGTATTTAAAGCAAGATGAGATTCTATACAACGTTTAAGTACTTTGACAAGGTTTTGTAATGCATCTTCAAAAGTCGCACCATAAGGAGTAAAGTCGTCCATAAATATCTCCAAGGAGTCATTAAGCATGTTAGAAAAAATTCCTATCACTGCTCGTTGAAATGTTGTTGGAGCATTACATAGTCCAAATGGAGAACTTTATAGGCAAAAGTTCCCCATGGACTAGTAAAAGTGGTCTTTTCTTGGTCTTGGGGTGCAATTTTGATCTGGTTATATCTAATGAAACCATCTAAAAAGGAAAAGAATCTCTTTCTTGACAAACTGTCTAGCACCTGATCAATAAATGGTAAGGGGAAATGATCTTTTTGAGTAGCTTTTTTTAGAGCTCTATAATCCACACACACTCTCCATTTCCCGTTTTTCTTAGGTACTATTACTAATGGAGAAACCCATTCACTGACAGATATGGGGTATATGAACCCTGCATTAAGCAATTTTTGAAGTTCTTCTTTAACAATTTCCCTCAAATTGGAGTTCATTCATCGCTGGGGTTGACAGACTGGTTGAGACCCTTCCTTAATATAGATACGATGAGTACATAATTCAGGAGACATCCCCTTCATATCTATGTAGTGCCACGCGAATGATTCCTTATTTTCACAAAGTAACTTCATTAACTGTTGTGTTTCAGCATCTGTCAAGTTAGGGTTTATATTCAATGTTTTGTGAGGCTCAATTTCTACTGTTATACTCTTAGAGGAGATATCAGTTGATGTTGGAGATAAATTTTCAGATTTAAGGTTTTGCTGTGATTCAGGTTCCAAAATTGCAGTTAATTGATCATATGTTTTAGAGGTAACCGAGGAGGGTTCAGAAATAAAGTTGTTAATTAGTTCATCCTTGGTGGTGTCTTTAAAAGTTAAGGCTTGTCCAATAGTTAAAATGGGTTGGGTATCATCATCCTCATAGTCTAACCATACAGAATTATCATCGTTAATCATAGGTAGCATGAGGGTAGAGAGTGAGCTGCTTAGTTTCACTTCCATTAGAAATTGTCATTGAGCCTGATCTACAGCTGATGAAGGCATCTACTATAGCCAGCCAGGGTCTTCCTAAAATTAGTGGATGCCCCCCCAACTTTGTTTTAGTTTGTAACACAACAAAGTCAGCTGGGTAGTTCCAATATTCGACTAAAATGATTAGGTCTTCAATAACCCCTTCTGGTTTAATGGTGGAATGATCAGCTAGCTCTAGGATAGTTGGTGTCTCTCTAATTACATTCTTCAGCTGTAATAACTATGCAGTTTCAAGGGTCATAATATTTATGGAAGCACCTAGGTCTACCAGAACTCTAGAAACAAAAGCTTTTCCAACCTGTACTGTAACTGTAGGATGACCAGGATCACCATATTTTATAGGAGGGGTTTTTCCAGTCATTAAAGCAGCTAGATCACCCATCACATGAACTGTAAGGGAATCCTTAGCTTTTCTTCCAGGTTTCCTGATGCAAATGTATTTAACAGTTCTAGCATAAATTGGTACATCTCTAAGTGCTTGCAAGAGTGGAATTTTAACATACAGATTCTGCAATTCCCTTAGAAGGTTAAAAGCAGGCAGCTCAGGTGTCTTAGTGAGAGCTAGACGCTTAGGGAATGGTGGCTCTGTTGTTTCAACAGTTCTATTAGAGGGTGGCTCAACTATTTACCAACCTTATTGGATGATTTATCTTCTTTTGTCTCTTCTTTATCAGAGTCAGAAGAAGTAATATCATCAATAATAGGCTCGACTATTCTCCCAGACCATAAATGAATGTCATTACATTGCACAAGGAAAATAGGTTGGTTCTGAATATCAATGACTTGCACAGCTTTGTTATTATTATTATTAGGATTGGGGTTTGGTTGTACAGGCAGCTGGGGTCTCATTGTCTGGTTATTTGGTGGAGCATTTGATGGCAGAGAGAGAGATTGCTGATACTAAGGGAATTGGTTTGGAAATGTGATTTGCTGAGCTGTCCAGCCTGGATTCCAATGATTAAAGTAAGATTGTTGTAGAGGCCAGGGATTCCACATTGTAGGATCCATAAAGGGAGGGTTTGTTTGTTACATGGGTGGGAAGTTCATTTGGTTGAAGGGTGGGTATTGCATTTGATTGAAGGGCGGGTAATTTGCTTGAAAAGAAGGATAATTATTCCAATGATTAAATGGCATATTAGAATTCGTACCTTTTCCTCGTGGTTGCCATTGCCTCCTCTGTGTCAACAAATAAATTGCTTTCGCTTCTTCTTCAGTTGGTTGCAGTGCTGCTTTTATTCTCAGTAAAGAAGGGCATTGTTGAGTCTCATGGTCCTTCTCGCAAATGGTGCAAATTGGTACCTTATCTAGTGGACATTCCCTCAGTGGGTGTTTTTCTCTGCATTTAGGGCAGAAAATGGCCAAAGAAGCTTCTGGCTCTACCTGCTTATTTTTAACCTGCAAGGTATCAATTTTTGAAGCAAAAGAGCTTAACATTTCAGTTTTAAATTCTTCAAGTAAATTACATATTTCGGCTCTTGTTGCTCCCCCACTGGCTGATTTTTGGACTCTTGAATATGTATTGTCCCTGCTTTTTGGTCTATTTACTGCTTCTCTTGAACATCTCTTACAGAGGTTGACAATATCATCATATGATTCCTTATATATATCCCCTTTACCAAGCATATTCAGCATGTCTAAACAGTCATCCCGTACCCCTTTCAACAGTATTGTCTTAAGAATATCCTTACTCATATTAGGGTGATTGGATCTCTACAAATTATATTGTAATCTCTCCACGAAATCCTCCATATTTTCGTCCTCCTTCTGAACCATCTTAAATAGTTCCTCCTTTCTTTCTCTTGTCCGGCAATAGTCTTGATATTTGGCCAGAAACTTCTCCATCTGCTCCCATGTTGTGATCACATGTCCTCCCAGGCTCATGAACCATCTTAGTGCATTTCCTTTTAATGTTGCTGGAAATAAATTTAACTTTTGAGGATTAGTAACATAATCATAAATTCTACATAATATATCAAACTCAAACAAAAATTCATCAGGGTCTTCAGATGATAAACCATGGAAGTTAGGTAGGGCTGAGAGTGGGATGTTCTTCATAGGAGTTTCCCCTCTAGGAAGATCCTCAATAGGGAATTCCAAGGTGGAGAGAGAATTCTCACCTCTTCCCCCTCTTCTTCCTCCACCAAAGAGTCCCATTGTTTCCATCCATTGGTTGTTCCCCTATTACACTTGCCTGGTCTTCAACGCTTTCTGTTGAGATTTCAATACTCTGAACTAGTTCCTCAACTTCAATATCTTCTATTGGTTCTTCAATGTCTTCCACTGACTCCTCAGTTTGTTCTATTGTCTCTTCGGCCCTCTCAAGTCCCACTACTTCGTCCGTTTCATAGTCCGTTTGGAGAGAGTGCTAAGTCTGTGGCCTCCGAGAGCTTATCCTCTGAGAGGTTTCAACTTTTAAAATAATGTCGTCAATGAAATTTTTCCTTCCTCCTCTGACTTTTCCCTTGCCACCTGTAGGATTAGTTTTATTACATCCTCTCATGCATCCTATACATCTAAAAGAAAATCATTAGTACTCTTGAAATCTACAGTCGCCTTCCCCGGCAACGGCGCCAAAATGTTGGTCACTTTAATTGTTGATTAAAGTGCTACATAAACTGTCAACCCAGGGAAGTTTGATTATTTCAAAGGCAACTATGTACTATATGTACTCAATCTTAAAAGCACTAAAAGTTGTAGTACAACAAATCACACCTTACTTTAACAACTGAAGCTCCACTCTGTGTTACAGCAATTATACTCTATTGCAGATATCTATCAGGGAATGCTTAATTTCATTCAAGGAATAATTCAACAGAAAGAAATAAATCTGCAAAGGAAAACAATGGCTATGCTGTAACAGAGAATCAGGATCCTATCCCCAGAGCGGGAACCTTCAGCACCTGCCTCTATTTATCTAGCTTGCCAGTTCACTCTATAAACTTAATCACCAGTGGGACACTCATGAAATAACTTTGACTAATGCAACAATCGATTAAGAAAGGGACAGAGTTTCAGCAAAGGTAAAACAATATCCAGAAAACAATACTTGTTAACAAGGTATAAACAAAAATCACACTTGAAACACTGCAGAAATATAATGGGTGAATCTTGTGATGAAGGTGGGCCCTGTCCTTCTCACAAGATTCCCCAGGAGACGACAACTTAGAAAAAGATGTTCAAAACAAGAGTTTTATTCATCCATCAATATATCATGTTACAGAAAGAAAAGATTTTAATCCTGTCCCTTCAACTAAGCCTTTCCTGCAGTCTGTTCATCCCCCCCTTCTAAAGTAGATGTCTCCTCTTTATAAAGAGGAGACATCTATTTCAAAATATTTACATTATAAACTCTATTTCAACCCATTACACAAAAATATGGAAATCAGTTTCCCATCAACAAAATGTTGTTACAATAATACTGTCTTTAGATTACGGACGTTACATCCACTGTAACAGCTTCCTCGGTGATCGATCTGGTTCCTCTATTGTTGTCAAATTTGGAATGCAAATCTCAACTATTTCAGCTTCAAGATTTGCGTGTCGTTCTTGCTGTTTCAACAACTGCAAAAATAGTCCCACCAACTCTAGGCAATTTCAACAATGCGGGCTGCACATCATTCTTTAATTTCTCAGCAACTAATCAATTCAAAGATTAACTATGAAGATAGCGTGATTATATGTTAAATAGTTAAACATATAGTGATGAGAAGAATCACTGCATACCTTTGGAATAATTGAGTGAAAACACTAACAAGGACTTTCAAATATAGGTTGAAAAGGGTGATATTATAACAAAATGTATAGTCAGAAAGAGACAATATGAGGTCCTAACACAAACAAATGTCCCTCAAGCAAGCTAAGAAGGATAATAAATTATCACCCAAGTACTATGGTCCTTACAAGGTGTTGCAAAAGAATGGTACTATGGCATACAAATTGGAGCTGCCTACATCTTCCTGAGTACACCCTGTTTTCCATGTTTCATGCTTAAACAAGGTTATTAGTGACAAGCTCCCACTTCAAACAATGTTGCCAAAACTTGGCAGAGAAGGAAAAATCATATTTGACCCTGAAGCAGTCATGGAGACAAGAACCCAACAACTATGGAATCAATTAATTTCATAGTATCTATTTAACTGGAAGAACTTACCCATTGAAGATTCCCCATTGCAGGATGAGAATTTTATATAGAAGCATTCAGAACTACTCAATCATTAAGGACAACACTTTTTTGAAGGAGAGGGGCATGTTAGGTCCCTGTAATACCAATGTACCCCCCTTATTGTTATTTTTAGTGTAGCCCCTATTGTTATTGGTGTGCCCATGTATCCCCAATATTGTTATTTTTGTGCCCCATAGAAGCCCACTATTGTTATTGGTGTGCCCTTATATTATTATTGTTATGTAGGATCTGATTATATTCTAACCCCTTAGACTCCTATATATACCAAAGAGGCATTTTCATTTTTATCATCCAATATTTTTTTATTTATGTAATGTAAAGGAGGTTTTCCCCTCGAAAAGGATAATTTTTAAGTCATTTATCTATCTCTTCTTTTGTTTTATGAGCTCGTTGCATAACAACCAAATACTCGAAGTGTCTATTGTACCCATCGAGGTCTCTACTCTAGAACTAAAAAATATTTCTACTATTTTGATGTATCAAAATATGAAATATGACTATAAAATTTATTTGAAGAAGAAACATTGATATTGAGTACAAATAGAGGTTGAGAGGATTAAGTGTGATGCTCTAGAAGTGCCTGTAAGAGACCTTCTTTAAATTTGACATGCCTTTGAATGAAGAAATTATTTGAAGAGGCATGTAATAACATGTATGGCTTAGCTTCTTCTAGATATCCAAAAAATATGCATTCCCTACTCTAAGGTTCCATAACCTTCCTCTTATTAGAGGAAATCCTATACCATGCCCACAAACTAAAAATTTTGAAATAAGTAACATCTCATTTCTTCTTCGTCAAGACCTCAAAATAAGTGATCTAATTTACTGATTTATAAGGAATCCTATTTCGAATATATATAGAACATTTAATAACTTTAGCCCATAGTTTAGGAGGTAAGGATCTAACATGAATCATACAATTCACCATCACTTTTAATGTTATATTTGTAGAAAAAAAAATATTGGAAACTAATCCAACTATATATTGAGAATGGTGTTCAAGAATAATGTATATAGTTTACATATAAATATAACGAGAAAATTCTTGATTCGGTTTCTAGGTTTTCTTTTCCAATATTGTGTGTTCTATAGTGGTATTAGAGTGGAGGATAATATTCTCTATCGAATATAATGAGCCACTAGTTATTGGCCTTCTTATGCGCTCATTGTTTTTGTGTGTCATAGATGGTGTAAGGGTTTTTCCTTGTTGGACGATTTCTTTTGTTGTAAACTTGTGTGGGTCATATTGTATAACTTTTCTCATTGTCAAACGATGAGTGATCAACTTTCCTTTCAAGGCCATCTATGAAAATTCTATATGTTATGAACCCTAGGAATTTTGTGGCACCCTAGTAGAAGCATTTTGAACAAATCAAATTTGGAAATAAAATAGAAAAAAGGTCTATACATTGTTAGCCTCCTTCTATGTGCTCATGATATTGCATGTCATTGTGATGATCAAGGAAGGAAGTACAACTCATTTTTGTTGTGTGAGAAGTGGTTGGATAGAGTTGGAGAGTCTATTCGTGACCTTTTCCTTGTCTAAGTAAATTTCGTGAGGTTGTAAGTAGTTTTGGTAACATTGTCGCGTCTCCAGTTTAGTAAATTTTATTAGTGATGGTGTGCATTAGAACGATTGATAAGAATAACATTTGAGCATTGAGTGAAACAAAAATTCTCTTTTCATTATTTTGTTATTGATGACGTATTGGTTGTTATCGTTTCTTATAAGATGAGGAAAAATATCCAACACTACCTCCAGTGAAACTACATTCATCTCTCAACTTCATCAAGGAAAATAAAAACACCACCTGGTGGTGAATGTAAATCAGAAGTATATGACTAGAGTTTTGTGTAGGTTTGAGTTCCAAGAAATGGTTGATTGTTGCAATGAACGGGTTGAGAAAATTCTAGCAGCAGTCATCATAGTTTTTGATTATTTTCGCAAAGTTGATTACACTAGGAAATGCCAAGAAGACGATTATTACCTAGACATTCCATGAGGAGCGATCACACAATTGAATGAAAATGAATGATGTCCAACTAGAATGCATAAAAACAAATTTATGAAACTGTGTATGCCTTGCACAATAATGAAAATGTTTTTCATGCATTGTCTAGACTCTATTTTTTGACTTCATATATTTGCCTAGGAATTGTCAGTTTTGCTCACTTTTTTTTGAACTATATTCTTCATTCTGTATTTTCATTGGTGGATTTATTTTTGATACGTTGGTCTCTAAGTGGACGTGGTAAATGAAATCTATCGCTCTTTTGCAATATGGAATAGAGAAATTGGATTTGTAAATTCGGTTGAGCCTATAAAGTTTATAAGGAATCCTATTTCGAATATATATAGCACATTTAATAACTTTAGCCCATAGTTTAGGAGGTAAGGATCTAACATGAATCATACAATTCACCATCACTTTTAATGTTATATTTGTAGAAAACACAATATTGGAAACTAATCCAACTATGTATTAAGAATGGTGTTCAAGAATAATGTACATAGTTTACATATAAATATAACAAGAAAATTGTTGATTCAGTTTCTAGGTTTTATTTTCCAATATTGTATAGTGGTATCAAAGTGGAGGATAATATTCTCTATCGAATATAATGAGCCAATAGTTAGTGGCCTTCTTATAAGCTCATTGTTTTTGTGTGTCATAGATGGTGTAAGGGTTTTTCCTTGTTGGAAGATTTCTTTTGTTGTAAAATTGTGAGGGTCATATTGTATAACTTTTCTCATTGTCAAACGATGAGTGAGCAACTTTCCTTTCAAGGCCATCTATGAAAATTCTATATGTTATGAACCCTAGGAATTTCGTGGCACCCCAGTAGAAGCATTTTGAACAAATCAAATTTGGAATAAAATAGAAAAAAGGTCGATACATTGTTAGCCTCCTTCTATGTTCTCATGATATTGGATGTCATTGTGATGATCAAGTAAGGAAGTACAACTCATTTTTGTTGTGTGAGAAGTGGTTGGATAGAGTTGGAGAGTCTATTCGTGACCTTTTCCTTGTCTAAGTAAATTTTGTGAGGTTGTAAGTAGTTTTGGTAACATTGTCGCGTCTCCAGTTTAGTAAATTTTGTTAGCAATGGTGTGCATTAGAACGATTGATAAGAATAACATTTGAGCATTGAGTGAAAAAAAAATTCTCTTTTCATTATTTTTTTATTGATGACGTATTGGTTGTTATCATTTCTTGTAAGATGAGGAAAAATATCCAACACTACCTCCAATGAAACTACATTCATTTCTCAACTTCATCAGGGAAAATAAAAACACCACCTAGTGGTGAATGTAAATCAGAAGTATATGACTAGAGTTTTGTGTAGGTTTGAGTTCCAAAAAATGGTTGATTGTTGCAATGAACGGGTTGAGAAACTTCTAGCAGCAGTCATCATAGTTGTTGATTATTTTCGCAAAGTTGATTACACTAGGAAATGCCAAGAAGACGATTACTACCTAGACATTCCATGAGGAGCGATCACACAATTGAATGAAAATGAATGATGTCCAACTAGAATGCATAAAAACAACTTTATGAAATTGTCAATGCCTTGCACAATAATAACAATGTTTGTCATGCATTGTCTGGACTCTATTTTTTGACTTCATATATTTGCCTAGGAATTGCCAGTTTTGCTTACTTTTTTTGAAATATTCTTCATTCTGTATTTTCATTGGTGGATTTGTTTTTGATACGTTGGTCTCTAAGTGGACGTGGTAAATGAAATCTATCGCTCTTTTGCAATATGGAATAGAGAAAGTTGATTTGTAAGTTCGGTTGAGCCTATAAAGTTTAAATAGGAATTCAAAAGGCTAGTCCTTTAATATAAAATCAATGTGATTTGCTGCTATGATTAGTTGTGCTAATAGGCATGTGACAGGGTGTGTTCAAAGAAAAATTATGTTGTAGCATAAGAGAAAATGACGTGTATAGGGTCTCCTTGAGAATGGAGAATAGAGAGAAAGATTCGAATGTGCGATGTTGAATAGCCCTTTAGCACAATGAAGTGTAGCTGTTACACTAGCCTTGATACTAATACAATAAGATTCTAAGGTTCAAAATTGTGGATTTGAAGATCTATCATTCTATTGTTTCATTGCCTCATTCTAGAAAAAAAGAAAACAAAGAAAAACTAAGTTGTGTAACGTGTAGCTATTTTTGGCAAAGAAGTTGTTGATATTGGTAGTGGTTAAGGTTAAGGTTATAAACTAAAATGACTATGGTGTATTGTTGTTATGTTTAATTCATTTTTTGATCTAGTTGGTAGTTTGAAGGGATAGTTGTCAAAATGGATATGAAGTTGTTTATGGGGAGGAACATAGCGTAACTTAGTTTGTGTATTTATTCTCACCTTGAAGGCCTACCCTTCTCCATCAAAATTTTTATTATTTTACTTATTGAATTTTCATTCTAAAACTGGTGCATTTTTTTTGGTAGCTGACACCCTTTTCAAAGTTTATTGCAATTTTTGTTTGATAGGAAGCTAGAGAAAATGGCTAAACTCAATTATTTGTTAGATTTATTAAGCAGTATTATGTCATCTATTGTCCATGATAGTGTCCAAATCAGCACAGACACACTTTATGACCTTAAAACCTATTTGCAAAATGCTCAAGAGACAATTTAACTTCTCCAAATAGAGTCGTAGTTACAAAAGGATGAACTACGAGAAGTAAAGATGACTTGATCCAGTGATCTTTTGCTTACAGATGTATGAAAATAATCACATGTGAAAATTGCAGCTTAACACAGGAATTTAATGTGCACACAAGAAAGAAGAAGAAACACATAAAAGGAATGAAAAGAACACAACAAGACTTGATAACAGGGTTCATCCCACTTGGACTACATCTTTGGGCCCTTCTCGATCAATGGGGAGGCCTTCATTCATTAAATTGCGTGAAAAGAAGAGAATACAATCATCAGTTACATAAGAAGGAGTCTTATACCTCCATTCTGAAAAATGGCTGACAAATGAAGAATTCAGATGGAGAAATGGATATTACGACTGCGTCTATGGCATTGATAGGGTTATAAACCATATAAAATTTGCCCAATTCAGGCAAAATGAACTATTAGCCTCCTTCGCTACCCTTGCCTCGAACTACATGCCAAAATCTTCTCCCCCGTACTTTTCCATGCTCATGGGGTTTTATAACAAAATGTCGCTTAAAAATCAGGGTTTGTTGTTTAGAATAGAAGTCGTTCTATCGAATGGATCGGTGAGCACAACAAACCCTAAAAATAGGCTTTTTTTGTTTATACACAAAATACACACGAAAACACTAAAAAACTGAAAACCTCAGACTTCAAATTTTATCAAATCCACTTTAATCTCTTGTTGGGTCTGGCCCTTTATCGCAAATCACTATCATGATGTTTAATGGCCCTGTCGCGGGGATTGCCGATCACCGATCGCTATCGGTAGATTGCATCAGCATATCGCACCTATAATGGCCTGAGGGTTATTTCCTTTAGATCCACCAATCGTCGATATTCTGATCCACCGATCGCCGATATGTCGATTCGTCAATCGCCGATGTGTCGATTCACTGATTGCTGATGTGTCGATTCGCCGATCATCGATCGCAATCACTAATCGCATGTCTTATGTCCTGATATCGGCCATCGCTTGCCCCCAATTGTGATTAGTCAGATATTGCTAATCGGGGGTTCCGCTACCCTTGCCTTAAGCCTACCTTTTGACTTCTCCAATTGCAATTTGCCTTTAAAAGGCTTTAAATCCATGTTTAGAGAAAATGCCTCATTTTTCAAAGGCACAAAGGCAAAGTCGTTTGGTGATAACTTCATCATCCGGACTCGGACTGGAGTGTCGTTCACACCGCTGGAATTAGGGCGATGAGCACTTCGATCTGATGTCAATATACTTGCTTTTCTACCACTTATACTTTTGAGAATTTCCATGCCATTGTATCTAAAGATCCACCTAGATCAATCCTCCCCTTTGAGGAGCTTATGGACCGCAAAAAGCTTTATTAGTCAATTGGCAAGTGAGGGAATTGTTCCCTCACCCTTTCCTTCTCCATCCATTTTGCCTTGCTGGGGTGCATCCCCTTGAAACCAACTCAAAGGTATTCTACATCTCCTCGTCGTGAACTCCTGGTTCTTCTGTCAAGGATGATGTCTTCAGGTAACTCATCGAGATACTCTGGTGCAAAATCATCAACTATAGGAACTCTGCCCACCTCCTCGGTGTCCATAATGAATGGTGGTTCATACAGCTTTAAGGTCTCCACATTCACTACAGAGTACATCTACATATATATCAGCAAATCAAGAATAAAGACATTGTTTCCAATATTCTCCAGAATGATGAATGGACCATAATGGATTGGTCGCAACTTCTTCCCTTCTCCCTTCATCCTGTCCTTGCTGATATGGAACCACACTTTGTTTCCCACTTGAAATTGATGGTCAACTCAATGTTTGTCATGTCGAGCCTTGTAACCAGCTTGACTTTTCTCCAACTACTCTTGTACTACTTGGTGAATCAACTGGATTCACTGAATGAACTGCTGACATTTGTCCTTATCACTACGTCCACTGGAGTCATCTTCCCTTCCAAAGACCATATCAAAAGGGTCCTTTGGTAGGTAACCAAAACATGTCTCAAATGGTGAACGTTGTGTAGATGAGTGCATTGCTCGGTTGTAGGAATGTTGCACATATGGGAGATGCTCATCCCACAACTTAGGATGTTTCCCACAATAGCCCCGTAACAAGTGTGCCACGGTGTGGTTGACAACCTCTTTCTATCTGTCAGTCTATGGATGAAATGTCATGCTTATTTTCAGCTTGGTGTCCATCATCTTCCACAAGATGGTCCAAAAATCTCCGAGAAAGCGAGAGTCCCAATCTAACACAATCAATGTGGGTAGCCCAAAATGGACCCAGACATGCTGAAAGAAAAGATAAGCAGCCTACTCTACAGTGATCTACTTTTTACAAGGCATTAAAATACACATCTTGCTAAAATGGTCGATGACGACGACATACAAATAGTCATGACTCTTTTTGGACAAAGGAAAATCTCCTACAAAATCCATTGACACACTTTCCCATGGACGACTCAGAATAGGGAGTGGTGTGTAGAGCCCAAGTTTTCTATTAGAGGGCTTTGAAATAGAACACATCACATAACCCTTTACATAGCGAGTCACAATGTTCTTCATATGAGGCCAAAAACAAAATATTTGTACATGACATAAAGTATTTTCGACACCAAAGTGTCTAGACACAAGAGAGATGTGGGCCTCTCGAATTACATGTACTCGTTCCCCTGTGGGAATACACAATTTTCCAAGGTGATACAACAATTTCCCTTGCAAGTGATAGTTGTCCACCTATGAACCATGGGTTAGTTTTGCATAAATCTCCTTAAAGTCATCATTGTTAGCATATTTTTTAGCATAAATCTCAAAAGATAATGAAGCATTATGAAAAATAACAGAAGCAGAAATAGGAGGGCGAGATAGAATATTGACCACTTTATTGCTAGTGCCCTTCTTATACTTTATTACCAGATGAAACTGTTGAAGAAAACCCATCCACCTGAAATGACGAGATTGTTGCAACTTGGTTTGTGACTGAAGATACTGCTAGGGCTGATGATCTATATGGATGATGGTCTCCTTGTCGATCAAGTAGTCTTTCCACTTTTTCACACTCTGTACCAAGGCATAAAGCTCCTTGTGATAAGTGGGATAGTTTATCACAGCCTGAGAGAACTTCTCAGAATGGTAACATATTGGCTTCTTTTGCTACATTATTACAGCTCCCATGGCATAATCGCTGGCATCAATTTTGATCTCAAATGGTTGTTGGAGATCTAGTAAGGCTAAGACTGGCATGGTGCTAATCTTTTCCTTCAATGTTTCGAAGGACTTCTACTATCTTCCTCCCCATTGGAATACCTATTTCACACTTGTCAATGTGTGCAAAGGTGCTGCAATAACATAGAATTTGGCAATAAATCTCCCCCAATATTGGATTGCACCTAAAATGCTACAGACCTCGGTTACATTAGTAGGCTTAGCCCAATTTACAATTGCTTCAACTTTAGAGGGATCAATTTTTAACTGACCATGACCAACAATATTACCTAGGTAATCCAAAGAGGTTTTCCCAAACTCACACTTTGACAACTTTACATAGAGTTTTTCATTTTTCAATACATCAAGCACTTTCTTCACATGACATACAAGTTCATTCCAACTTTTACTAAAGACAGGTATATCATCTAAATATACAAGAACAAATTCATCAATGAAATGTCGAAAGAGATCATTCACGACCCCCCTAAAAGTGGTTGGAGCGTTGAAAAGTCAGAATGACATCACCACCCATTCAAACGACCCCTGTTTGGTCTTGAAGGCGGTTTTCCATACGCCCTACTCTGCAATTAAGAACTGGTGATAACTTTTATCACTCTAGGAAACTATCCTAGGTTGTAGATCAGATATGCCTGGTAACATATAATCTTCAATATTGTTCTCTAAACTATTGGAATAAATGAGGGTTTGGATCAAGTTAGATAACCATTTCAACTCTATTTTCACTCAAGACATGCATGAACACTCTCACTAATACAAGGCTTTAGACCACTAATGCTCAATAATTTATAGATTTAGTAGGTAGATGGAGAACACTCACTATACCAGCAGATTGCATACATAAACGTAAACGAATGGCTAGCTACACGCAGCAAAAGAGAATATTGACTATACTTGCAGATGCATATATAATAACACATATAAATGGCTAGCTATAGGCAGTAAAGAATCTTTCAAGTCTAATTTATCAATGCAGAGATAAGATGACAGTTATCTGACATTAGATACAGAAGAAACATGAATAAACTATCCAAGTGCAAGCTTAGAACAGAAGAGAAATGGACATTGAACATATAACAACAAAAGAAGCTTGTATTACTAAAGAATGCATATGAGAAGCTAGAGGAGTAGAGTATCCACAGTCTCCAGAGGTTGAACCCTTATTACATCTTATGAACAGCTATTTATAGCCTGTTTACAATGCTCCTGAGCTCTAAGAGGCTCGGAGCCTTAATTTGTCTGATATGCATTGCTAACTGATTTGATGCCCTTTAAGCAAGCATGGGAGCAGATTTTTCTGCTTCTAACAACAGCGTAACCACTTTCAAATATTTTTGGTGGCTTGTTGCACTGTCTGGGAGCTTTCCTGTGCTAGAGATACTCCATAATGTTTGTTGGTGTGGCTGTTGTGTTGTCTGAGCTCCCTGATCTTTCTGTTTTGGGCTGCAACGTGTTGTGGCCCTTCCAATGATTTAACAATGCATGCTTCTGTTATGGTGGAACAGCGCTGCCCCTGTGGTGGACCTTTGTTGAAAACAATGTATATTTTGTTTTAAATAGAAAACACATCCATCACTACTAAATCCCACCTTATCTATCCTTTCAGACTTCAAAGGTCTTCAAAAATGGTTTATTCTTCTCTCGGGTCTGCCCCAGTCACCATCGCAATTCGCAAAAGCCTGTATCCTGTATGTTTTCCTTGTATTTGGAAATCTGCCAAAAACACTGAAAACACGTGAAATTGGCTTTGGTAGACATAAAACAGTATGTATTTGAACTCTGAAACCCATCAGGTCCAGACTTCATCACTATCGGCACTTCCAAGGTTCCTTTGTATTTCGTTTAAACAATGAAATACATTAAAATACATTAAAAGTAGGCCTTCACGTGAACTTCAAAATTTATCAACTATCGCATATAATTCCATCGGGTCTAGCCCATTGGGTCGCACATGCCCGTGCCTAGGCCCCGCCCCATGGTATAGTGCCAATGTGATAAATCGCAATCACGTGTCACTCACTCCCCGGTCCTTTATATAACAGAACATATGTCCTCCGCCGATGCGACCTGCCGATTCGATCATCAGTGATCGCTGATCGATGGTGTCATGTGCCCACCTTTAAACCTCCTCTATGATAGTGCCAATTACGATTAGCTGCTTATATCTGGGTCATTGATCGACCAGATCTAATGGTTGCTATGCATCGACTGCTAAAGCCTTCGATATGTATTTTTTTACTGATTTTTCAGTGTTTTGGCCTCCTGATAGTGTTTTTCCTCCCTTTTAAGGGTTTTCCTCCTGCACTAGTTCAGATTTTCAAATGATCTTTAAGCAAACGCTGAAGATTTAAAGGGAATTTTTGGATTTCTTGGCATGGTTTTAAGCGAATCTGGAAATTTTAAGAGCATACATGGATCCAATTTTTGTGCCTAGTGCTAGTGAGGCTAACACTAGCTCCTTTTGCGGATGAAATCCTCCCTCTGAGGTTTCAAGGATCACAGATCAATGCCTTCCCTTTAAAAACAAAATCAAATCTTCCTCCTAGTGTTCCATTGGGCATGGAGTCTATTTAGCATGAAATGAAAACTAAAAGAAAAACATATTTACGATACAAGGCTTTAAAGCCTTAAACAAAATAAAGTTTCAAGAACCACCCATTTACTAGGCTACCAAAAGTATCTCCTCCTTCCAGATTGTGCAGAATGAATGTGTTGTTTAGTTCAACTTGAATGATGACAAAAGGACCTGTACATAAGGAGTCAAACTTGCCACGATTACCTTTCTTTTCCTTAAATGCATCCCATTTAAGCATCCAATCACCAACATGGAATTTTTCCACTTTTTTCTTCCTGTCAAAGGTTTCTCTGATTTTCTTTTCATGAGCCTTTGACTTCTCAACCAGCTACTCTCTGATCTACTGTAGTTCAACCAGGTTATTCATTCTTCTTACCCTGTCATTTTCTTCATCTTGTTCTTCTTGCAAGAACTTAGCCACATGGAGAATCAGTTGGATGGGGAAAATAGCATCGGCACCATAAACTAGTTTAAATGGAGAATTCCCTATGGATTTTTTTATGGTAACTCTGTCAACCCATAGGGAAAAATTCAACGTGGAATCCCAGCTCTTTTTGTTGTCCTCTAACATTTTTTTGATTACCCTTACCAGACTCTTATTAGATGATTCTGCCAAGCCATTGCCTTGAGGATAATATGAGGTAGAATGCACCACTTTAATACCCATGGATTCAGTCATGTCCATCAATTCGTTTGCCTTGAAAGCTACTGCATTATCAGTGACTAGTTTGGTTGGGAAACGAAATCTAGTGAAAATATTCTCATTCGAGAACTTTATGACAACTTGATGATTGCCATTCTTAGTGGGTATAGCCTCAATCCACTTGGTGAAATAATCAGTGGCTACTAAGATCCATTTGTGTTGGCCACTGGAATGTGGGTTGATCTCACCTATAAAGTCCAAGCCCCACTACTAGAAGGGACCATTGACATGTATTGGCTTCAAGGGCAGAGAGTTTAGTTGTTGTCTTCCTACAAACCTCTGACACTTGTCACAAGATTTTATAGAAGAAAACACATCAGAGAACAAAGTAGGCCAATAATATCTAGCCCTCAAGATTTTGTGAGTTATGGTTTTCCAATAATGATGCCCTCCACAGATGCTACAATGAAACTGGTGCATGACTTCCACAGATTGTTCTTTATCTAGACACCTCAAGAGGATTCCTGATGGGTCTTTCCAGTAAAGAATTTTTTTATTAATGTATAATTTGGTAGATCTAAGTTTAATGGCTCAAGCTTGACTTGAGCTAAGCCCGAGAGGGACTTCTAGCTTTTTGCAAAAAATGAACTATGCTGTAATACCATTCAATGTGGCTAGATTTTCAACCAAAGACTGGTTCTGCTTTTTCTCTTCTATTGCTCCCTCTACCTGCTCATAATCTGAATTTAGACCCACAGAATTTATATCTAACAAGCTGCAATGTTCTTCAGCCATAAGTTTAGCCAAGTCCTGGCCTTTGACAAGCTTAGTGGGCTTCACCTCTATGTTAAACTCTATGAATTTTGCAATCCATTTAGCTCTCTTCCCATCAATATCTCGTTGAGTTAAGACATCCTTTACTGAGGCTGAAGGTACATATGAAAGTACTTTGGAATGTAGAATAAAAATTCTAAATGCCTTTAAAGATTTTATGAGAGCATAGGCTTGTTTTCCAATAAGGTCATACCTTAGTTCCACATCCCTTAAAGTTTTGCTAAAAAAGGCCACAGGGTTCTCTATGTCTTCATCATTTTTATGCAACATAACTGCTGCAAGTGTATCATAAGAGGAAAAAGAGAAGATAAAAAACTCCTTAGTGTAATCTGGGCTGATTAGAGTGGGAGCTTCCATGATGGCCTGCTCGATGGCTTCAAAAGAGCTTCTTGAAGCATCTGTCCATTTTATTTATGCTCTTTTCTTTAGCATGGAAATGATGTGCTTTACAATCTCTACAAAGTTTGGAATGAACCTC
This sequence comes from Pinus taeda, assembly GCA_000404065.3. Lineage (NCBI taxonomy): Eukaryota > Viridiplantae > Streptophyta > Pinopsida > Pinales > Pinaceae > Pinus > Pinus taeda. The sequence continues at coordinate 95,874 of APFE031087037.1, forward strand.
CTTGCAAAGCTAATCTTACCTAGGAAGGATTGAATGTCCCTTTTTGACCTTGGGATGGACAATGTCTAAATGGCTTAAACCCTTGCTGGATCGATTTTTACACCTTCAATGGAAACAATATGTCCCAGGAGTTTGCCTTCTTCTAGAGAAAACTGTGACTTCTTTGGGTTCACTGAAATTCCAAACTGTCTGCACTTTAGGAAGTCCTTCTTCAAATGTTGTAAATGGTCTTTGTGGCTACTAGAGAAGACTGTTATGTCATCAAGATATATAAGGACAAATTTTTCCTTCTCTCCCATAAAGGCTATGTACATGGCCCTCTTAAAAGTAGCCCCAACATTCATCAGTCTGAAAGGCATCTTGGAGTGCATGAAAGTGCCCCAAGGAGTACTTAAGGTGGTATTTTCCTGATCTTTAGGATGTACAACAATCTGATTGTAACCTGGAAATCCATCTAAGAAAGACATGACTCTAGCCCCTGAAACACTTTGCAGCAAGTGTTCCATCTTAGGCAGGGGATAGTTATCTTTTTTAGAGCACTTGTTCAGATTTCTGAAGTCAACACAAAGCTTGATTTCTCCATCTTTCTTCCTTACTACCACCAGGTTGGCTATCCACTTTGAATACCTCAGGGGAACTATGATTTTGGCATCCAACGGCTTCTTGATTTCTATCTGTATCAAAGGTAGCAAGAGAGGGCTGATAGGCCTTAATTTTTTCTTAAAAGGGATGGTGTTCTTTTCCAGTGGGATCTTATGTTGAATGATGTCTGTGTCATAGCTTTTAAGATCATTGTATTCCCAGGAAAAATTTTCAATGAATTGCTTCATAAGGGTGCAATACTCGGAATTCTAGGTAGAGGACAAATGCGTGGATAGATTTATGCTTTTTGGATGGGTTGGGCTCCCTATTTTATGTTTATGAACAACAGACTCATTTTCTATTTCGGCAGGCTTATATGGCACATTTGTTTTGTTGAAAAGCTTCTCTAGAGGCACCAATCCTTTTGGTATGTGATTATTGGGAAACTGGATGATGCTTCCTTGGCCGATCTCGATTTTGAGCTTGGGCTAGCCACATTCTCCCATGGCTTGATTTTCCTGATCAATGTGCATTTCAGAAAAATCCTCCATGACTTGCAAAATCATGTTAATTTCCTCATTGTCTTCAAAAAACCTCCAATATTTGACATTGTCAAGCAGAGATGGTCTGTATTTTACTTGAACTTCATATGTCAATTTGGGAGGCAAAGGAGGAATAAACATGCTAGCAGAGACAGCGAGGGAGTCGGCAAGTTGGTTCTTCATTCTTGGAATATAAGAAATGTTGAAATCATTAAAAGAATCCTTGAGCCTCCATACCCCATCTCTGTATTCCTTCAGCCTTGGATGCTTAGCTTGGAAAGTTTTATTTACCTATTGAATAACGAGGTCCGCGTCTCCAAACACTTTCAGGCCTTTGATGCCCATTTCTTTAGCAGCACTTAAGCCCAGAATCAAAGCTTCGTACTATGCGATGTTGTTTGTGACTTGGAAGGTTAATTTAAAAGATAAATGAATGTGTTCCTATGTTGGGGACATAAGGACTACACCTGCCCCAACAACTTCCTTAGAGCAAGCTCCATCAAAGAACATGTCCCAAATCTGTGGGTTTTCTTCCTCTGCAATCTGGAAAACTAGTTTCTTGAGCTGCGTCGAGGCCAACTGGGATTCTTCAATATGAATAATACAAGCTCCAAAATTAGTGTCAATAGCATGTATGGGATGATTGGTGGGATTCTTTTCATCGTTGATTATATAAGCTAACTTCGCCTCTCTGTATAATCTCTTTCTCTCAACTCCGAAAACTGGGACAGTAGCATAGGACAGATCATTTTGTAATGATCCACCTAATCTCTTGATCCAACCTCTGTAAAGTAACATTCCAAACTTGGGAGGTACATCTTCTACCACAATATCCATCATCATTCTTTTCATAGGTAGCCAAGACAAAGTGATGGCTAGGTCCTTCATTAATCCTAGACATTTCACTTTCCTAGAGTCAAACGAAAATAGGTCATGATAAGGCTTAGTGATGTCAAGACCCAACTCATCCATGACAACCTCGGGCATTAGATGTCCAGAAGGCAATTGTGAAGGATTTTATGATGAATAGTGAGGAAGACATAGAACGATGGGGAGCTGTCTTCACAAATTTCAATCATTGGGCTGAGAATAACAACTGGCTTATCATCTTGTAGATTTACATAGTTGGTGGAGGCTTGGATGGCTTTAGGCTCAAGGGCCTCAAGGATGGATCTTTTGAAGGACTCATTCTTCACTAGTTTAATCAGAGGCATAGGTATTCTTCGCTTCTGAATTTCTGATTGAAAACTAAAAGGAGAATGAGACTTGTCAAGGCCTCTTACCTCATGAGCTAGAGCTTTGAGGATGATGGGATCAACTGCCAGTTGTTTTTGCTTATTAACTTGTTGTACTGTAGGGATGGTAGCTCTTTGAACAGGAGTTTCCTTGGCATTATTTATCTTCGACATCAAATTATATCTTTGCTGATCTACAGTTTGTAGAATAGTTGCACCATCCCATTCTTGGTTGATTTGGTCATTGCATAATGACTTTTCATAGGTAGCTAAGGTCAAAAAGGAAGCATTGTCTTTGTCTTCTAGAAAATGGATCTCATCATCCTCTTCAAGCTGCTCTTCTTCCATGACTGCATTCTGAAAAGGGGCCTCACCCTTTGGTCTTCATTTTCATCTTTGTTCCTTTGCAAAATCTGCAACTGCACATTCGTTCTTCTATATGGATTTGGATTTAGATTTCTTGGGGAAAAGGTATCATGCATTCTTCCTTTCCCTGGGTGCTACTAAACCTTCAATTTAGAGATTTCAAAGGCTAATGACTTGATCATTTTTGTCATTTTATCTATCTTAGGATTAGAGGATGATGAAGACTCGCCCCTCTGTCTTCTTCTATCGACATTTCCCTTGAGCTTCTCTACAACCATGATGTTTGATTCCACTTCCAAGGCTGCATCCTAAGTGTCAGCCAATGTAGCACATTGCCTCTCTCTCAACAACAGGCAGAAGTTAGAATCAAAGGCATTGGCATAGGTGAGTCTAGCAGAGGTAGTAGTGGATTTTACTTCAGCTGGTATCTTGTTGTACATATGGTTAAACCTCTTATTAAAATCAGACAGCAACTCACCATTTTATCTCTTTAAGTTCCCAAACTTAGTGTGGTAGTAGAGGAGATCCTTCTTATCACCCCAATGCTTTGGGAATTCATCATCTAAAGCTTCAAAAGCTGCTATAGATCTTGGGGTTAGTTCTCTGAACCATTTTCTAGCCTCTCCATCTAGGATTTGGACAAAGACTCTCATACACACATCTTCACTAATGTCTAGATTATCAGCATAGTTATAGAATGACTCAAGATGTTCTTCAGCAGTAACACCCTCAGTCCCAATGAACTTATGCCTATATTTCTGATATTCTCCAGTAGGCATGGCATTCAAAGGAGTGGGTAGTATTAGAGGTCCATACCTGGCAGCTATGATTCTTTCCATTTTGGTAGGTGCTTGTGGACCTGCCATAGCTGTGGTGGCTAAAAGAGTACTGGTAGTTTGAATGATAGATGGCTAAGGAGTGACTGACTGGACTAAAGGAGTATGATGGGTAGGAAGTGAGGTTTCCTTTGGGCTTAAAGCAAAAGGAGAACCTAAAGAATAAGGAGCTTTATGAATCTCAGAGAGTTTTTCTTAACTAATAGTATTAGATGTTATACTCTCAACGTGTATTTGTTCTATTACAATCCTTTCTTGAAGAGATATAGGAGATTGTTTAGGTTTACCTGAAACTGATGCTCCTTTTTGCAATACCTTTCTCTCTTTGATGATTTGTTCAGGGTCAGGTACTCGGTCAGCTTGTAGCTTTTGAGGATTTCTCTGAGTATGCCTCACAAATTGAGCGAGAACTATGAAGTGGAGTCGCCAAGGTGTTCGGTCTCCAATAGAGTCACCAGATAGATGATTGCAACCAGAAAAATGCCCAAACTTTGTCTGTCATCAAAGTTGGATCTATGTTGTTTCCCAGGGAAGTTGAGCTTCAGTTTCCTTTCCTCGACAACGGCGCCAATTATATTATCACTCCAGGAGACTCTCCTAGGTTGCTAATCAGAGATGTTTGGTAACATATAATCTTCAATATTGTTCTCTAAACTATTGGAATAAATGAGGGTTTGGATCAAGTTAGATAACCATTTCCGCTCTATTTTCACTCAAGACATGCATGAACACTCTCACCAATACAAGGATTTAGACCACTAATTCTCAATAATTTATAGATTCAGTAGATAGATGGAGAACATTGACTGTTCCAGTAGATTACATACATAAACATAAATGAATGACTAGCTACAGGCAGCAAAAGAGAATACTGACTATACTAGAAAATGCATATATAATAACACATATAAATGGCTAGCTACAGGTAGTAAAGAAGCTTGCAAGTCTAATTTATCAATGCAAAGATAATATGACAGTTATCTAGCATTAGATATAGAAGAAACATGAATAAACTATCAAAGTGAAAGCTTAGAACATAAGAGAAATGGACATTGAACATATAACAACAAAATAATCTTGTATTACTAAAGAATGTAGATGAGAAGCTAGAGGAGTAGAGTCGCCACAGTCTCCAAAGGTTTACAATAGCTATTTATAGCCTGTTTACAATTCTCCTGAGCTCTAAGAGGCTCGGAGTCTTAATCTGTCTGATATGCATTGCTAACCGATTTGATGCCCTTTAGGAAAGCATGGGAGCGGAGTTTTCTGCTTCTAAAAGCAGAGTAACCACTTTCAGGTATTTTTGGTGGCTTGTTGCACTGGCTAGGAGTTTTCATGTGCTAGAGATACTCCATAATGTTTGTTGGTGTGGCTGTTGTGCTATCTGAGCTCCTTGATCTTTCTGTTTTGGGCTACAGCATGTTGTGGCCCTTCTAATGATTTAACAATGCATGCTTCTATTATGGTGGAACAACGATACCCCTGTGGTGGACCTCAGTTGAAAACAATGTATATTTCTATTTTAAACAGAAAACACAGCCATCACTACTAAATCTCACCTTCTCTGTCCTTTCAAACTTCAAAGGTCTTCAAAAATGGTTTATTCTTCTCTCGAGTCTGCCCCAATCGCCATCGCAATTTGGAAAAGCCTGCATCCTGTGTGTTTTCCTTGTATTTGGAAATCTGCCAAAAACACTGAAAAACACATGAAATCAACTTTGGCGGACCTGAAATAGTATATATTTGAACTCTAAAACCCCTCGGGTCTAGACTTCATCGTTATCGGTGCTGCCAAGGATCCTTTGTATTTCATTTAAACAACGAAATACATTAAAATACATTAAAAGTAGGCCTTCATGCAGACTTCAAAATTTATCAACTATCGCATATAATTCCATCAGGTCTGGCCCATCGGGTCACACATATGTCCATGCCTAGGCCCTGCCCTATGGTATAGTGCTGATGCAATATAGCGATGTGATAAATCGCAATCACGTGCCACTCACTCCCCGGTCCTTTATATAACAAAACATATGTCCTCTGCCGATGCAACCTGCCAATCCAATCATCAGCGACTGTTGATCGGCGGTGTCATGTGCCCACCTATAAACTTCCTCTGTGATAGCGCCAATTGTGATTAGTTGCTTAGATATGGGTCATTGATCGGCTGGATCTAACAGTTGTTGTGCCTTGACTATTAAAGCCTCCGATATGTAGTTTTTTACTAATTTTTCAGTTTTTTATCCTTCCGATAGTGTTTTCCCCACTTTTAAGGGTTTTCCTCCTACACTAGTTTTGATTTTTTAATAATCTTTAAGCAAGTGCTGAAGATTTAAAGGGAATTTTTGGATCGCTTGGGATGGGTTTAAGCGAATTTGGAAACTTTAACAGCATACATGGATCCAGATTTTGGGCCTAGTGCCAGCGAGGCTAACAATAACCATTGTGCAAATCTAATTTGGTGAAATAAATAGCATTATTTAACTGATCTAATAAGTCATCAATGCATGGAAGGGGGTTGCGATTTTTCACCGTGATTTTGTTTAGTGCGCGGTAATCCACACACATCCTCCATGTGCCATCTTTCTTTGGAACTAAGACAATCGGTGAGCCACATGGAGAAGTGCTCAGCCTAATGACCCCTTCGTCCAGCAATTCTTGCACCTGTTTCTTGATTTCCTCCATCTCAATGGTCGACATCCTGTACATGTCAATATTCGGTAAAGGAGCGTCATGCTGCAAATGGATCTCATGTTGGATTTTCCTCTTCAGAGGTAATCCCTTCAGTTCCTGAAACAACTCATCATAATTAGAAATTAATTCACATAATTCCTATTTATGTTCCTAATCATAACCCTCTAAATCATCAACTACTTCTGCATATTTTCCCCTTACAACCATCAACATGAAACCCTTATTGGAATTCACCAACCTTTTCATTTATCCAACACTTACAAGGCTAGCATTGGTTATATTTTGATGAGACCTTACAATATATTCTACCCCATCTTTTGTGATTTGGTATTTTCTTTCATGACAGAAAAAGACTGCCTTTCTATCGTATAGATACGGACTCCCTAACACCATACCACAAATATCCAATGGGATCACATCTAGTTCTATTTCATCCACTACCTTAGAAGTGATTACAAATTTTACTTTACACTACGTGGTTACATTCAGTTTTGCTTTATCATGTATCCATCAGAGCGGTAAGGTTTTGGATTTTGTTTCTAAGTCGAGTTTCTTTACCAAGGATTTTGCAATTAAGTTTTCTTGGGATCTAGTATCAAACAGAGTTTCAACTTTAGTATGATTTAAAAAAATCTGATATGAAATAGTTCAATTCTCTTTTGATCATTAGGAAGGGACTCATTTATAGAACTAGTGCCTTCATGCCATTCAGAATTAACATGAGGTGTAAGAGTACATTATGTTTTTGTTGTTGTGATTAATGCTTCATCTCCCAAATCGGATCCAAGGTCCTGCTACGCAGTCGCCACTGTCTTCTACTTGCCTTTTCCTCCATACTTCTTCGGTCTCTTTTCTGGGTGTTGTTTCCAACAGTGATCGTCATCGTGGCCTTCCTTTTTGCAGTGATTGTAATACAACCTTTCTCCTTCTTTGGCTACTACCATCTTCTTCTCCTTTCCTTTCCATTTCGCTTTGGATTTGCCATTGGGAGGTTTGACCGGTGGTTTTCTGGAATGATTATCTCTTTCATTTTTGCCCCTGTTCTCAATATGAATTGCCTTCACACTGGCTTAGTCAATAGTGGTTGGTTCAAACAACAATAATGAATGCCTAATGTAACTATGTAGTGATCCAATGTACTTAGTTACTACTTCAGGTGTATCAAGTGCAATACCTAAATTAAGTGCTTTCTTTCTAAACTCCTCTGTAAAACTTTGAACATCCTGACCTTTGCCTTGCCTTAAATACTTCCAATTAATTAATTCTTTTTTCTTGTAACCCAAGGGATAAAAATGTTCCTTTAATGTAGAAATAAAATCAGACCATGAGGAAAAAAGGTTACCCACATTCTTACTGCTCTGCAATTTTCTCTCCCACCAAACGAGAGCGGTGCTGCTCAGTCGTAGAGAGGCCAATTGAATCTTTTCCTCATCCTCCACGATCTATTGAATCCTGCAGTAGACCTCAATCTGCCTAGTCCAATTATTAAGCGTTTCTACATTACTTTCACCATTAAACATGAGAAGATAAAATTTGACATCTAATTTAAAGAAAGGTTTCTTAGATGTATCCCTTGAATTTCTACAATTATGGTGGTGAGAGGAAGAAGAACTTTCACTTGTGGAAGGAGAAGGAGGGGGTCCTTCTCCACCATTTCCATGCGTTGAACCTTGTTCTTCTAGATTTCTCTCTTTTTCTTTCTCCAGCCCTAAAAGCAACTGATCGACATTCTCTCTCATTGAATAGAAGGTCTTGTGGAAATTGTGCTTCTCTTCAAGATGAGCCTCTTCATCTCCCATGTTTCTCCTTCGATGTGCACGCCCCGCTTCGGGATCGAAAGGCTCTAGTTCCTCTTCGCCTCTTCGAAGCATATTTCTTGTTAGCATACAAGCATGCAATTCACATCTAAAAAGACCTACTTTGACACCACTTGATCCAAGGACCTTTTGCTTATAGATGTATGAAAAGAATCACATGTGAAAATTTCAGCTTAACACAGGAATTTAATGTGCACACAAGAAAGAAGAAGAAACACATAAAAGGCATGAGAAGATGAGAACAAGCCTTGATAACAGAGTTCATCCAACTTGGACTATGTCTTTGGGCTTTTCTCGATCAATGGGGAGGCCTTCATTCATTAAATGGCATGAAAAGAAGAGAATACAATCATCAGTTACATGAAAAGGAGTCTTATACATCCATTCTGAAAAATGGCCGAGAAATGGAGAATTCAAATGGAGAAATGGATAGCACCACTGCTTCCGTGGCATTGAGAGGGGCAAAAACCATAAAAAATTTGCCCAATTCTGGCAAAATGAACTATCATCCCTCCTGCACTGCTCCTACCTCGAACTACATGCCAAAATCCTCTCTCTCGTACTTTTCCATGCTCATCGGGTTTTACAACACAATGCTGCTTAAAAATCGAGGGTCTGTTGTTTGGAATAGAAGTCATTCTATCGAATGGATCGGCGGGTGCAACAAACACTGAAAGTAGGCCTTTTTTGTTTATACACAAAATACACGCCAAAACACTAAAAAACTGAAAACCTCGGACTTCAAATTTTATCAAATCTGCTTTAAACTCTTGTTGGGTCCGGCCCTTTATCGCAAATTACTGTCACATTGTTCAATGGCCCTGTCGCGGGGATTATTGACCACCAATCACCAATTACTGTCGGTAGATCGCATCGGCATATCGCACCTATAATGGCCCCGGGGTTCTTTCCTTTGGATCCCCCAACCGCCAATATTCTGATCCACAGATCACCGATATGCCGATCGCCGATCGCTAATGTGCTGATTCGATGATCGCCGATATGCCGATCCACCGATTACCGATATGCCGATTCATTGATCGCCAATGTGCCGATTCGTTGATCGCCAATGTGCCAATTCGCCAATCACCAATCCCAATCGCTAATCGCATGTCTTAAGTCCTCATATCGACCATCGCTTGGCCCCGATTGCGATTAGACGAAGATCACTAATCGGGCATTCCAATGCCCTTGCCTTAAGCCCACCTTTTGACTTCTCTGATTGTGATTTTCCATTTAAAGGCTTTAAGTCCATTTTTTAGAGAAAATGCCTCATTTTTCGAAGCAATAAAAGCAGAGTCATTTGGTGATAACTTCATCATCCGAACTCAGATTCGAGTGTCATTCACACCGTTGGAATCAGGGCGATGAGCACTTCGATCTGATGTCAATATACTTGCTTTTCTGCCACTTTGATTTTGAGCTTTTCCATGCCATTGTATCTGAAGATCCACCTGGATCATGACTTCTAATTCTAAACTTAATTTTTTTTTAAAACAACTTGTTTAAGCATGACTTAAAGATTGATCAACAACCATAGATTAATCAATAGTTATGAAATGACAATGGAGTAGTTAAGTGCACCAACAAAGAAAGTGTATGTAATGGTTGTTTGTGTAAAGATATGAAACTTTTCTTTTCTAAAAACCTTTATAAGACCTTGGGAAGAAATCATGCATAAAAAAATGGAACTGGTGTGGCATATGATAAAGATTTATTTTTTCATGTTCTTAATTTTTCCAAGCCTATACAATTTCATAGTGATGCATTTTTGGGTGATGTCATTCCACAACCTAGAAGATGTCAACATTGTGACAGAGTTGGACAGTAAGATCACTTTTATGATCTTCATCCTTGTGAACATTGTGGAAAGAACAATCATCATTCAAAAATATGTTTCAAGGATAAGACTACTTCAAGAGAGAAAATTAATTTTGGATGGATTACTTCTTCGGATTGGGCTTGTTATCATTATGATATTTATTTTGAAGTTAATGAAGAAATAAAAGTCAAAAGTAACCACAGACCACTTTTGGAGATCAGGACCTAGCCTTCTTGATACTCAGAGAGGGATCTCTCTTTATAATTAACTTTGTTTTAGTTAAGATGCTCTTAGGCTAGTTGTTGTTTGCACTTGGGTTTTACTTTGAAATTTGGTGGTGGGATCACTTTATTTAGATGAAAAGAGGTTTGCTTTTACCGTTGGGCTATGGAGTCGAATGTCAGACAAACAAGACTGGATTAGGTTCTAAAAACAGTGTCTACAGGGAAAGATAGATGAGTTACTGCAGATCTCAAAGGCTAAATTGTGAAATGGTTTCAAATCGGATCTAGGGAGAAATTAAGGGTTCCCTAGGCTGGACTCTGGAAGGAATGAAAGAAGTCAACCAAGATGGGAGAGAAATTAAGGGTTCTCAAATCCGGGTATCAGAGGAAAACATGTAAATGACTAACTGTGTAAAACAGAGTGTACTTAAACAAATTATGAGTGATATCTCCAGTTAATTCATTCAAATTTAGAACACATTTAATATTATGAAACACATAAGAAGGTAACAAAATCACACAAAGAAGATACTTCACTACAAATGGCTCATCTCATGAATCTTGAAGTGAAATTCTTTTATTACTTGCTCCAATCTATTGACTTGAAAATAGTATAATCACCCTTAGGTTTAAGATCAAAATAACTCTACAATTGTAAAATAATCCACACTAATACTTCAAATTTTGAAGTATTTATACAAAAGGAATTACAAATATCTCAAACTGCATTGAGAACTAATCTAGGAAAAAAGAAATATCTTCATGCAAGAAGATAGAGACAGCTATTGAATTGCTACTTGATGTCCCTGTTATTTAGGTTCTGTTGGCTTTGCTCTTTGATATTTTTCCCTTTATGCTTCTTGGTTGTTTGATCTTCACACTGGATGTTCTATTTTACTTTAACCTTTCATCTGATACACTTTAACCTTGCTGACATGTTAATATCCTTTTACTATCCTATTTTACTTTTTACTGTACATTTATATTTTTACTATGTATTTAATACAATAAATCATTGAGTTTTTTCCATATTCCCTCATCTAGTAATTGGATATTGAGCATCTTTCTGTATATTTTATTTGCCTGTGTATATTTAGCAAAAGTGGGCTTATTAATAAATAGGTGCTTTAACTCATGTTGGAGGTAAAACAAGTTTTCAAAAGTTTGGTACAACACTTTGCTTGTTGGCATACCCTTCATGGATGAAGTGATTACCTATTCTCTAGCCACTTATCTAATCTTCTTGTTGTAATCTACCTATGTCATTAGCTTATCATTTATAACTAAGGGATTAGGTAATCCCTTTTCCTTCAAAAGTTCGAACTTAGCCATGAATCTGTCAATGGCTAGTTGCATGTTTTGACATTTATCTTCTAAATTCAACATCAAATTCCTCTTAATGAGGACTTTTCTGACTTCCAAAATTGTACGTCCTATCAGGTATCTCAAGTTCTTACAGTTCATACTTATTCTTCAAGTTGAGGAAGTGGATGATTCTTGCTGCTTCCTCTAGCATATCTCGAAGTTCTGTTTTAACCCTTTCAATGGCTTCTGTAGCCTAATTTATTAAATCAATCTATTCAAACATGACCTGGATGGATGGCCAAATGTCATTGACAGAGTCAATGATATTGCCCCACAATTGTTCTTTAGCCTTACCTATAGGTTCACTTAATGGTAGTTCTTTCTCCATGCTTTTTATCCTTTCATTCATCCTTGTAGCCTTTTGTTGTTCTTCTTTATGCATGATCAGGGCAAGTTTGCAATCTGTCTCAAGGCTGTGACTTTCTCCTTAAGTTTGTTCATCTCATTGGTCTAAATGGACATTTCTTCCATTGCTTTGACCAGCCTGTTTGCTTCATCACTTGTGGAAGTTGTTGTTTTTTTTAATCCTGTTGTTGATGTAGTCACTACAGATGTTGATAGTGTAGTGGCCATTGGAGCAATGGGAGCTAATGCTACTACCAAAGTAGAAGGTATAGCTCTAGTCACTGTTCGAATGACAGTTGCAGGAGCATTATCAATACTATATTTTTTGAGCTGAATCAAGCTATCCATCTCCTTTAACTGGTCATTCAATTGCAACACTAAGTCCATCATTTCCTCATGATTGGTCTGGCTTTCCAGGACTTCTTTTTTCTATGGGTGCTGCAAATGAAGCAACTTGAACTGTTTCTTAAGGGCTACTATGTCCTCATTCTTCTTTTTTATTAGTTTCTTTGTGGCCTTAACATCACTTGGGTCATGGCCCAATTCAATAACCAAGTCCTCCAAGGACTTTATTCTGGTGTCTTTAGCCTATGAAGAGGCTTTCTCCAGCTTGAATTGAGTTGTTACATTGTCCAATGAATCCTGCAACTTGTAAACAGCCATGGCCTTTGTTGTGAGGGTGGAGTAGATAATTTCTCCAGCCTGATTGTGAAACTCTATCTGATCAATTGGATGAACATCCCTGGCCAAGACCTTCAAATTAGTTTTCTTGTAATCTAATGAGATCTTTGCTTGCAGTACAGTGGGTTGTAAGAATGAGACTTCCATTTTTCCTTCTTTGATGTCAAAGGCTGACATCAGTCTAGTCTGGTTTGGTGGTGTAAGCTTGAGGTATTGGGCATCTGTCTCTGCCTTCAGTGTCTCATTCCTCATCTTTATCTCTTTAAATCTGTCTTTGATGTCATTTTCCTTGTTAGCTGGCCTGACATAGGAAAAAATCTCCATACTCTTTTGTCTCTCTATCAACTGTGTGTTGGACGTTGATGGTTGTTGTGTTTCCTCTGATGCAACTACTTCTTTACCATTCTGTCCCATTGCCTTAGTGTCAATTATTTCTTCTAATGAAATGTTATCCTCCTGTTCAAAGACGAGATTCCACTTGGGCCTCTTGCTTGGCTCAATCAACTCATCAGTAGTCTCCATGGCAGAGCTAGATGCCATCCCTACTTCTCTTAGGATTCTTCTCCACATTGGCTCAGATTTGTATGATAGGGGGAATGTTCATCGGCTCCCTTTGTTCTGGAACCTGTAGAAAAGAGTTGTGATCAAATTGTCTTTCCAAATCAATAAGTGTGTTCTCTACATCCACAACAGTGTTGTCCATGTCAATTAAGGTGTTATCCATCCACTCATCCTAGTTAGCAAATTGTCCAATGTTAGATCTTGGGTGGTGGATGTATGCTCCCAACTTGACCCTAAGTCTGAGCTTGTTTATGACCTCATGAGGGTCATAGTGCCACATGAAACAATTTCTAAATTTCATTACTTGAAGTAACCTATCAGCCTCTAGTCCAGCCTATCTGTTGCTGCAAATGAATGGGCCCATTTGGTTTTGTTACTTTGAACTGGGTTTTCTTCCTATAAGATAGGAAGTGGAACTCATTAGAGTTGATGATTTTCCTGAAGTACTCAAGAGAAAATATCCTCATAGGGAGGTATTTGGGCAACTTATAGGGGGCTAGCTCACAGCCATAAATTCTGATCTCCGTGTGGTTTTGGTACAAGTACCAATCTCCCACCTTGCTATTCTTGGCCAATTGCAATACTCTCTTGATCTCTGGGATGATTCTAGGTTGAGTCTTAGAAGTCATCATGTTCATGTCTGGGTATACAAAAGAGTCTATGAAGTATTTGTAGGTGAATGATGTGGAAAACTTGTGGACCAAGGGTGTCCAGTAGATGACTGATCTCTCCTTTCCCTTGGTGTCCAATTTCTGGATCCTTAAAGGGAACTTATCTTTCTGGTGATATAAGAACATATGAAACAACACTGAAGACTATTTGAAAACTTTTCAGTGGGCAATCTAGTGAATTATTCATGCATTCTGTTTGTAATGAACTGGGCATAATCATACATAATAACAGGAGGCTTGCCTGGAGTGAAAATGTACAAGAAGGCCATGATGACCTCATCCACATGCTCATATAATGTGTATCCTAGGATGCATGAGAGCATGGTGATTATTCTCCTGCCAGTCTCTAAAAAAATAGTGGCAGCATAGGGTGGAATGTTTGTAGGAGTATGTCATTCCTCAATGATGAAATTATGGAAAATTTGTTTGATTTTGAATGGGTCCAGTGTGATGTATAGGTCCAATAGGTTTCCAATGGGCAAAGGAGTCAGATTAGGACTACGTTGGATTTGCATCATTTGTTTGATGGACTCTGGTGTAATCGTGAATAACAACTCATGGTTTGGGGCAACAATAGTCCTTTGGCTTGGGATGTAATAGGTGTGACAAAAATGTATAATGTTAGGGAATGGGTTAACTTCTGGGAATGTATACTTGGACAAATTGGATTCCCAAAGGTTGATGTCATCAGCATGGTTTAGGAAACAATCCTTACTCCAGTAGTAGATTCTTAGAAGGTGGCCTGGAGTAGTAGCGTCTTTGATTTGGAAATCCTTGTCTACCAGGACCAAATGGTCAATGTTTAGGTGAGGAGTTGAGACCAGTCTGACATCCAAAGAGGTCTGGGAAGCCATTTTTGTGATGAAATGTGGGAATTGGGCTTATACAGCTTGTGAAAATGGAGTCTTGAAAAATCTAGTACAGGGATAGGATATTGGCAGTTTGCAAGATAGGGGTTTTGGTATTTAAGGGGAAATACTATCAATTCAATGGAAATTTATTAAATTCAGTTACTTTAATGTTTGAATTCACTATATGCTTTTGAATTTGAGAGGGTTTTTCTAGTTCTCTATTGAAATACCTGGAATTTGAGTTTCAATATGCAAAATGGTTTTGAATGGTGGTTGCAGAGGGTTCTGTGGCTTCATTCGTGCACTGGAGGGCTAAACTGGGCTTTTGAAGGGCGTTTGGGAGGCAATTGGTAGTGGGAACTAGTTTCAGAAGCTCGGGGGGCACAGGAAAGATTAGGATGCTTTCACAAAGAAAATGAGAAAAAAGAGTGAAATTGGGGGTCTATGGGCTTTTAACTAGGAATGATTCGAAATTGGCGCGAGATTAGATTAGTGAATAGTGATAGTTTTTTCTTTCGACAGGGAGGTGGTTTAGGAGGCCATCACACCCTTTTTGAGCGATAGGTGGTATTTTCCTAAGGGTACACGACTTAGCACAGTGCCGCCACGTAACCCAAGGGGGGCTGAGCAATACCGACCATATCGCATGCTCTCGGGTCGGTAAAAGTCAGGAGATGAATGGGAACGATATGGGCGAGGGTCGTAGGATTTGGGGGTGCAAGATCCAATGACCATCATGTGGTAGAGATGCACGGGGGGAGATGGGGGAGACATTTAGCGGGGCCCAACAGTTAATTACACTTCAGTGTAATTAATCAATGTATAATTGTGGTATTAAACTGTAATGTGAGTTTATGGAGTATAATGGGGAAAAGTGAATTTGCGGGGTTAGTAAAGTAATGGGGGGGGAGTAATATTTAGGATAAGAGGTTTTAGTGGGGTTTTTTGGGTTTTTAAGGGAAATTAACAAAGGGAAAATAACTTTTTACATGGGGAAAGGGTTTCACTCTAGGTTAAAAGGAGATTTTTGGGTAGGGGAATGAATTTGGATGGTAATTTTCTAGGGAATGTGTGAAACCAAGGGGGAAGGGTAAAAGTGAAGGGAAAAGAGGTTTACATAAGAAATGAAGTGGTAAAAGGGGAAATTAGTAAGTATGTAATGAGGGGTGAACTGGAATAGGGGAAGTTAAACAAATGAACTTATGAGCAACCTTTTTCTTTCATAATTGGTCCTGCACACTGAAACACATGATTAAACATGATAGTGTGCTTATGCTTCAAATAGCTTGTATTTCTACAACCTTTCTTCTACTTACCCCTTTACTTACCCTAACATTTTTTCTTCATTTTATTGGGTGCATTTAAGCTAGAAAACCCTTTTCTTTCCTTTTTCTTTTATGAAACAAACTATATGCTTCTAACCTTATATCTTCCAAGGGCTCAGATTAAACCGATGAGCTCCTTTTATTTCTCTACTTATCTACTGATCTACCAAGAATAAACTATTTGGCTAGATCTTTATTCTCTAACTATAAACATGAAATTCAAAGAATGAAGTAGTCAAGATTAAATAGTTTGAAGATCATGGGTTGTGGCATGTATGACAAGATGCACACAACCATTATTTGGACAGTAAAGTAAAGAGTAGTGGCACTTGGACTTGCACACTTTCATGATCCGTTTTTGTTTGGGGTTCATATTTTTTTCATTTTTTTTTATCTTTTCTTGTTCTTTTTGTCCTTTGATATTTCTTTTAGGACATACCCTCTTTACAATTTTTAATTTTAATATGGAAAACATTTGTATAAAGAAAAGGTATGTACAATATTACAATACTTAACCTTAGCCAATTCAAAATTATGAATCCTATCACTATAGGACTCTGACATGTCTAAAACTCGCAAGAATATTTACAGGACATACAAAAGGTTATGTTCGAGAATATTGAACAACCTTGCAGTAAATAGTAATTCATCTTATCATTCTGTACTTAACAGGGGGGAATTGATAGAATTGTTGGAATTGATGGAATTGATGGTCTGCCACAAGTTTGAAGATTTCTCAAGTGACCTTAAGATAGAAATAATCAAATTTGTACTACTATAGCCTACATTCTGAGTTGAGAAATAATATGTAGAGTTGTATACATATTTGTTTTGATTTATGTTGCATGAGATTTTATACTCTATGATAATTATTGCATATTTTTGGCATGTTGAGATTTGTTTCAAGGACTAATTTAATAATTCCAAAGTTGGTTTGTTTGAGGAACTTCTATGATAGTTCCAGATTTGGTGCTCATCTTTGAACCATCATTGGTTGATACTTTTGAGTTCTCCCACATATTTTGTATTTTTTGTGCTTTTTTCTTGAAATCCACCAAAGAGCTTATTCAACCATTTTCTATGGTGCATGTTTTCATTTTTAGCTCTCATTCTTGGACTTTGATACATCCCTTTGGATTAAGGGGGGAATGTTAGATACCTAATCCTTAGGATCATGATTTAGGTTATGGTGTGTTATGATGAGTAGTTATTAGAGTCTAAGAAAACCTGGAAATTGAATCAATGATTTTCTTGTTGCATTTATATGTACACTGTGTAGATCAATCTTGAACACCATTCTTAATATATAGTTGAATTCGTTTCCAAGATTGTGTTTTCTACATTATTTTTCCCCTTCACAGTCCATTTTGCTTTGAAGTGTATTAAAATCTATTTGGAGATATATTACTAATTAAAAAAAAAATTATTTTTAACATTCTTCTTGAAATATTCATCCCCATTATCAGTCCTATGGCATTTAATCTCCTTCCCTATCTACTTATCTACAAGTTACTTGAATGTTTTTAGATTTTCAAATTCTTTTAATTTCAACTTAAGAAAATAAACCCATTTATTCAATAATAGGTCATTATTGAATGTAAAAAAATACCCTAATTTACTTATATATGGGTGAGGAAATGGTCTTGTAATGTCACTATGCACTAGCTCAAGTAGTAAGGTAGCTCTCCTACCCTTTTTGTCTCAAAAGTCTCTTAAGGATGCTTGCCAAGTATGCTTCCCTAGAAAACTTCATATATGTATTAGATGTTGACAAGCCCTCCAACCACTATTTTTTTGGATAAATGATCTAAATATGTATAATTACGGTGACCAAATCTCTCATATGTAACTTTCTCTCCTTGTTAGCATGTGTTATAAGATAAAAATCATATTTAGGAATAAATTGAGAGAAAGTGTATAACCTAGAATGGTGGTTTCCCTCTAAAACCATATTAAAGGTTAAGAATCACCAGTATATCTATAGTAAATTGAACTTTCTTATCTAACCTTGTGTAGTAGTGTTTTTGTGATAATGGTGTACCAAAATACACCTCCTTAGTAGTTGGTTGTTCCTTGCAAAGGAATACAAATAGAGTTGGTGTTGTTAGTGAAGAAACTCAGATAAACAAAGCATTGTTGTAGTTTTTAATCCCGTATAGAAATTACCTGCATACGAACTCTAAATCACAGGAAAAATAAAAATGCGAGAGCATAACACATAAAACACATATACACAGAGATTTCCCACTGGATCCCAAAACCGGGACTACCAGCTTGATTTTCCATTATGTTCCTTTCAATGTTACAATACATATTTATACATACCGAAGCATCCAATACCATGGACCGAAAACCATCGCGTCCAAAACCATGGACCGAAAACCATAGCATCAAAAAAAAACATGTGCGAAAATCATGCACAAAACCATAGGTGGGTCTGCCCAACCTAACATAGGGTCCAAAACCAAACATTTCTGGGGCGCTGCCCCGGACCCCATAAAGTGGGGTTACGGGTACCCCTCAAACCCCTTGTTAACTATGTGGAAAGAATATAACATAACCCAACAATCTCCCACTTGTTGTTTTCTTTCCACAGGGGGCCACAACAGAGCTTAGTCATTTTTCCAACCCTGAAACACCCATTGTTTCTCTACACCAAGAGAACTTCTCAGAGCTAACAGATT
>APFE031087037.1:118483-177612 GCA_000404065.3 Pinus taeda
CCCCCTCAAACCCCCCGGTTCACTACGTAGGTTAGTTGTGGAAAGAATATAACACAACCCAACACTGAAGAATGAATTTTAGTTACTTGGGATAGTTCGGAGTATTTTTCATCGTAGGTTGGATTACTCATGGGTGATTAATCTAAAGCTTAGCTACAAGCGGTTCAGTTCTGATCCTCAACCCCCTCCAACCTTGTGGGAATGGGTTGAGCAATTTCTTAATCCACCACTCGTACAATCGGTCCCTCCTCGTGCTATGCATGCTGCTCATCAGGCTTCATCATCTCACTGTTCATGAAGATCATCCAAATTTTTCCAGCCTTGCCATTTCATTTACTTTCGTGTTATTTTTACTCATGCTTTTCACTTTATCTTGTTATATCAGTACATTATGGTTAAAACAACAGTGCATTCACACAAACTGGAATTTTGAGTATTGTTTTGGCATAATGAACCAAATCAAGAAGGAATATCTCTCTAACGGCCTCACTTTGTCCAAAGAGGCCTATATATAGAACTTTTGATAAAGAAAGAAAGGGTCATGATTTTGGAAAGAAACTCTATGTTGTTTTGAGAATGTTCTAGTTCTTTCGATGTATATGTTATTCAGAATATTAATGCATATCAATGGTGATTCCTTCATTCCGAGATTACAATATATCTCCTCTCTTTTGTAATCTCATAAATGTTCAGTCTCTTCTCAGATTTAGCGTTAAGTAGCTGCTATACATGTTTCCTCTCTTATACATATCATTTGAATTAAGATGTTAATGAAAAATGCTTGTATGAATTTTGGAAGCTATATCTATAAATGTGCTTCGTGAGTCTTCACATCCACTATTATTCCATACTTGTCATTTCTTTCTAAATCTAGATAAGTGTAGAATACTTGATATCTCGAGCTTTATATGATGGGTTTCTTCTTTTATTTCTTGTGCTGCCACATTCACATTAAAGCAAATAAGATGTGAGTCCTTAGATGATTTTGGCCTTCGTTGATTGATACTTATATCATTGTATACCTCTTATGTATAAATAACTTAGGGACTGTGCCTTTTTGATTTTTTTTGAACTAACTAAATTCAATTTGTAAGAAATATCACAAATGGTACTTTAAATCCTTCGAAGAATTATCAAAGATGCACCAGATTTAGATGTACTAGGCATTGGTCTTTTTGCAATCTAGAGTCCGCCTTTAGAATCGAAAACATATTTTGGTGCCGTTGCTGCGGAACATATTAGAGAATTTTTCCCTTGGGATACAACATTCAGGCACTCTTTTTTAAGGTGAGCAAATATGTCGGGATTGCAAATTCATCACCTTGGTGACTCCACTATCCAAATCTTAAGAATATCATCCTGGCTTTTAGGAGACCCCACACTTGTTCAGATACATCTCAACAGAGAACTCCATATGTATATGATCGAGAGAAGTTAATCTTCAGGAGAGTTTGGAAGGAAAAAACCCCTGCTACTGATGCTACTGTCTCCTCATTGCTTGAAGCCTCCTCATCCAACTCTCGACATACCATTATTCATTGCTTAGACTTTACTCCTAGATTCCTAACCTATCCTTCCGAAAGTGATCTGATACAAAATATTTTTCCCTCTGAACTCAAGGAGGAAGAATTTTCAATTAATACTCCTTTCTTCTCATTTCCTCCTCCCCCTTGAGACTGGAAAGGGAAAAGCCAGCCTCACCAGACGTCATACTCATCACATAAACAATTCCACAAGTCACAGCTCGTCTATTATTTCAGCTAATGTCATAGCATAGAGACCTCTGATAAATTTAGCACCAACTCCATTAATACAGATGGTGGTCCCAGGCTTCCTACTGAAAAAATGTGCCCCATTAGACTTGCCTCAACCTCTAAGCACCATGATACACGTCTAACTTAAACTCTTACCCAAATTCAATGGAGAGGATGAGATCTCAACACAAAGACATATAGAGATTTTCTATGCATTTGCAGAGAATCTAAATGTTGAACACTTAGATGTGGTATTGAGGCTCTTTGTCCAATCCCTTGATGGAGAGGCCAAAAATTGGTTTAAATATTTACCATATGCTTCCATTGCTACTTGGGAAGAACTGGAGAACTCCTTTACGCAGAAGTGGGGAGAACAGAGAGATCACGATATATCCTACCAAATTTTAATGCTATAAAGAAAAAAAATAAATGAAGATATTTTAGAATTTACAAATAGGTTTAACAAGCAATACAACAACCCGCCCATTGAAATCAAACCTCCCCAGTTGCTGCCTGGGTAGTCTTTGCTGGGGCTTTTGAATTCGAGTTTGGTTTTACACTAAGGGAGAGGAAGTCTCGCACGTTGGATCAGATCAAAATTGATGCCCTCGAAGTGGAGGAAAATTTCACATCTACAGGAAAGTCAAGAGACAAGATTGATCTTGGGGAAAAGAAGAAAGGAAAAGAAGAAGTATCTTCCTCTATTCAAGGAAATGAATCACAGGAAATTTTTTTAGAACAAATTGATAAGTTAATAAAAATCTTATCACATAAATTGTTTCAGCTTGAACTCAAAAACAAAAGCCTCACTAGATAGAATGCTCAATTCCCTAATAGAGGATTTAATCCCTAGTACTGAATACATCCATTACAAATACTACAAAGAGAAAGGAAGGAGAAACTTGACCATATCCCCCCCCATTGTAGATAGAGGATGATCCATACGAGCACTCACAAGACACTCATGAAATGCAGGGGAACATGTACTCTTATTTGTCATAGGAGGAGAAAGAAAATCAGAAGTCATCAATAAGAGGTGTTACACAGTAATTTGTCACCGTCCCTGTTACCCCTTCTCCCGCACCTTGGAGGACTTGTTCCAGGACCTGTGAGATGTGACATACCCTGGAAACACTTGCATTGTATTCCCCTGAGTATGGAATTTATATGCCCTGAAGACACCTTCTGCAAAATACCCATAAAAATAGCCCTTTTTCCATTGGCGCGGATTCACTGTGTATCACTCGTGCCAATGGGGGAAATCCTCCAAAGAGGGTGTGCCAGCTAGCACCCTGTCTCAAAGTCGCACTTGCACCAACCCAGTTGGGTAAAGTTTTTAACAAACAAACTTACGAAGGTTCTTCCTAACCCATTCATGAACTTATTCCATCTTGAGTTGGTTCAGTTTGGCTTCAAATCTCCATAGAAGGGAAGTTGTTTTCCACCTTCTCATGGAAGTTTCTTAGTGATAAATCCAACCCCATGAATATTGTGGAAATCCTAACTCCTTCTCCTCTATCTATAAAAGCTTGTCCTTTTGCCTTTGACAAGCTAGTTCCAAAATTCCAAAGATTGAGAATTGTCAAGTTCATGGTGCAAGAAGCCTTCTTCATTCCCATAAGGCTAAATCTAAAGTGAGGAGATTCTTGTCCAAGTAACCAAGGAGAGAGAGGCTTGTTCCCCATTCCCAACAAGCTTTGCAAGGCATGTGCTGCTGATCACCCAGCCAAAGGAGGATTTGACGTCAGAACTATGGTTGTATTCTTGTTTGTTTATCAATAATAGATGACTATCATTATGGTTCCACTCTTATTGTCTTTGTAATGATGATTGAGTTATATCCTTTCTGATCGATATATAGTTGCATCTATTGGATTTTATTCTTGTATTTGTGTCGTTATTTGCATGTGTAGGTGTCTGTTCACGAGGATCGTGGGGATTGTGACCAGCCGGAGCAAATGAACAGGAGCGACGACTCTTCTACAAGTACTAGCGTTGGAATCCAGGTAGGCCCTCATCATTGATCTTTAATTTGCAATTAGGAACCTGCGTGTTAGAGTCACCAAATTGTTGTGGAGGTAAATCCCCTCTGCGGACAGAGGTGATCCCTACTAGACCAAATGGGGTCTAGCAACAATCAAACAACAATCATGTACTTGAGATATCAGTTGTATTTCTCCGTGCAGGTTCTTCGGCGGCAGTGTTTTCGGTTGGCCATGTTATTGTAAAGCATTTCACCCCTCTCTCTGGGGCCTCATGCTTTAGGGGGCATCTGTTACACAATAATTTGTCACCGTCCTTGTTACCCCTTCTCCCGCATCTTGGAGGACTCATTTCGGGACCTGTGAGAAGTGACATGACCTGGAAACACTTGCATTGTATTCCCCTAGACATGAATTTCATATGCCCTGAAGACACCTTATGCAAAATACCCATAAAAATAGCCCTTTTTCCATTGCCACGGTTTCACTGTGTATCACTCGCGCCAATGGGGAAATCCTCCAAAGAGGGCGTGCCAGCTGGCGCTCTGTCTCAGAGTCGCACTTGCGCCAGCCCAGTTGGGTAAATCTTTTAACAAACAAACTTACTAAGGTTCTTCCTAACCCACTCCTGAACAGAATCTATATTGAGTTGGGTCGGTTTGGCTTCGAATCTCCATAGGAGGAAAGTAGTTATCTACCTCTCATGGAAGCTTCTTAGTGATAAATCCAACCCCATGAATATTGTGGAAAATCCTAACTCCTTCTCCTCTATCTATAAAAGCTTGTCCTTTTGCCTTTGACAAGCTAGTTAATAGTTCCAAATTCTAAGTCCCAAAGTCTGAGAATTGCTAAGCTCATGCCACAAGAAGCCTTATTCATTCCCATAAGGCTAAATCTAAAGTGAGATTCTTGTCCAAGTAACCGAGGAGAGAGATGCTTGTTCCCCATTCCCAACAAGCTTTGTAAGGCATGTACTGCTGATTACCCAGCCAAAGGAGGATTTGACGTCAGAACTATGGTTGTATTCTTCTTTGTTTATTAATAATAGACAACTATCATTATGGTTCCACTCTTATTGTCTTTGTAATGATGATTGCGTTATATCCTTTCTGACTGATATATAGTTGCATATATTGGATTTTATGGTTGTATTTGTGTCATTCTTTGCATGTGCAAGTGTTCGTTCACGAGGATCGTGGGGATCGTGACCAGCCGGAGGAAAGGAACGAGAGTGACGACTCTTCTACAAGTACTAGCGTTGGAATCCAAGTAGGCCTTCATCATCGGTCTTTGATTTGCAATTAGGAACTTGCGTGTTAGTGTTGTTTGATTATTGCTAGACCCCATTTGGGCTAGTAGGGATCGCCTCTGTCCGCAGAGGGGATTTACCTCCACAACGAGATTTCTTTAGGGAAAATCAAGCTCATGTTCAGAGGAATGTAATGCAAGTGTTTGTAGGCCATGTCACTTCTCATAGGTCCTGGAATGAGTCCTCCAAGATGCGGGAGAGGGGTACCAGGGACGGTGACAAATTGCTGTGTAACAGTGCTATTTCTATTATCCAACCAGATTGGATAAAGAAAGTAAGGGATGAATGGAAGAAGGATGAAGAAGTATGGAAACTTATTCAACAGTTGCAAAAGATCCCAATTCAAAAAATATTTCCAGAAATTGAAGAGGAAGGAAAAATCATATTGGAACCTAGAGCAGTCACAGAAACAAGAACCTGATAGCTACAAAATCGATCAATTTTAGAGTATCTCATCAAGTGGAAGAACTTACCCGCTGAAGATTCCATATGGGAGGACATGAATTTTGTATAGAAGCATCAAGAACTACTCAAGCATTGAGGACAACACTTTTTGAAGGAGAGGGGCATGTTAGGCCCCTATACTACTAGTGTATCCCCTTATTGTTATTAGTACAACCCACTTATTATATTGATGTACCCATGTATTTCCCACATTGTTACTATTGTGCCCATAAAACCCACTATTGTTATTATTGTAGCCCTCATTATTTGTTAAGTTGGGCCTAATTATTTAACCCCTTAGACTCCTATATATAGAAAGGAGGTCTTTTCATTTGTATCATCCAAGAATTGTTAATTTATGTAATGTAAAGGAGGTTTCCCCCTCGAAGAGGCTGAATTCTAAGGCGTGATCTATATTTTCTATCTTTTTCTTGAGCTAGTTTCATAACATTTCTTCACCAACACAGATCCTTTGTGGAAGTGAAACTCGTTCTCTGTAATCCCTACTCATAATTGATTACAAAGCCTTCTCTTGGCGCAATTTTGAGTACAAACTTATCTGATCATTATTTTTCAGTGATCATGTGAGGCTGGTTATGTTTGTTAGCTTTGTAATTCCATGGCAAATGCCAACAACAGGAAAAATACAGTCCCTTCTGTTGATGCCAATTGGAATGCCACCTTGTTCTGCTATATGTCAATCAATAACACTGTTTGCTCAATTTTATTTCAATTGACTTCCTTTCAAATTAATATTCAACTTTAACCAATTCTTTCAAGATGAACAAGGCTGAGAAACCATCATAACTCCATGTGCTATCAATTCAGATTCTAGTGGTCGGATGCTACTGTTGTTAGCTTGTTTACACCATGAGTTTAATATAGCACTCCCACATGTTTAAAACATATATATGTACATATATATTACCCATCATTATTAAAGAATAGAGGTGCTAGTGCTTTCTATTCTATTTACATCAAATAACCATGAGAACTTTAAGATATACCCACACATACCCTTATACTCCTTAGGTAGTTGAGTGTGCACTGTCAAAGACACAATGAATTGGGTGTGTAGGGACATATTGTAAGTTGCTTAGAAGCAATGTTCCAACAATTACAATTGATGGTTGAGAGCATTGGTTGGATGTACATAGAGAAACTTTCATATGAATGAAATGAATAGTTTATAAGCATTGGCATTCTCAAATAGTCGACATTCCAACCCATTCACAAATGTGAGAAGGCTTTACACAGCTGTAGGTGTCAATACAACAGTTTACTAACAAAGAAATAAATTGCTCCAGCACATGTAAACACAAGAATGCTCTTCAAATTGTCACATTTCTCCAGTATCAATTTGAATATTCAAAGTTCAAACATCCAGTGGAGGACCAACAATTGAAATCTGTTTTTTAAACAGAATGAGTATGGATTTGTTTGTAACTGGAGTCATGAGATAAATGTCTAACAAGAATAATCAAGTATATATATATATATATATATATATATATATATATATATTATATATATATATATATATATATATATATATATATATATATATATATATATATATATATATATGAATTGCCTGAGCCAATAGGTTCTAAATTTTAGGAGAAATGATGTTCTATATCCAAATGCCACTATGATGTTCATTAAAGTGACACTTGTTTTAAAATAAAATATAAAATTCTTTGGTAGTATAACTAACACTTGAAATTTGATAAGCAGAAATTCCAAAAATGGGGAGAGGAGTGCATAAAAATCAGTTGCATGCCTAGAAAAAGCATAGCTATGGCCACAAAGTATTAACTAGACTTCAAAATCTGCAATTTTGCATGTTTACTACACGTCCTATTTAATCCATAATCTTGCATATGTTATTCAAATGTGTTTTGGGCCATAGTGTTGGCTTGTTGGGGCTTGACCCAGGTTCAAAAGTGATTTAGCCAAACAAATCCCAAAATTACTGGCCCTTTCGGCAATAGTCTGTGATGAGCAGACTTAGGTCTCACCTGAGGTAGTATGGGAGGGTGCTCGAACCAGGTTTCCGCACCCTAGGGATGTCTTGATGAAGTCTGGGAAGTTCACGAACTAATCCTGCGTGCTCGCACTGCTCCACACAACTGTCTGACCTTCGCGTAGCTCTATAAAGAGCGCGAAGAGGTGTGATCTAGATCCTTTATCCTTATTGCATTATTATTATAGATCTTAACTTAATTCTGTGGGTCCAACATTCTTATCAATCATTTAACATTCATAATGAGTGTGCGCAATCATAAACTATAAGGAGACGCATAAACATATAACAGAAGCATAAACATATAGATCTATGAATAGATGCACAATATTTTAGAATCAACTTAGCTTTTATTAAACTTCTGTTCCGTTACAATCCCAACTCCGCCCTACGCACTCAGTTGCAAAGGTTCACGCACACAGCTACAAACTCTACCAAGCCTCTGCATAAAGAGCTACAAAGCCTCTTCCTATTCCTATAACCCAAGACTCGGACTTACAAACTCAGAGAAAATATCGCATTCAAAAACCCATATCCCTTGAGATCAACTCCAAAATAAACTTGCTTCTGCACTTACAGGCTCGCTCTATTTATACATTCCCATGGTCCATGGATCATGGGTAGGCTGACACATTCTATATTAAATTACAATATTTTAGGGTGGACAAACCTAGACTCTCGCGCTTCACGCTCGAATTTTGTGGGGTCTTACATTACTTTTGACCAAAATTCAGGCTACAAGCCCCAAAAATCTACCATGGGGGGATTCATTACCCAATAGGCGCCCAACACAATCATCATGACTCGTCCCAAGTCACTCGGCTGGTGCAATGGCTCGTTATGCGAAGTCCATGTTGGGTGCAAGAATTGCACTTAAGCAAACTCCTCAACACTTAATTATCAACTCGGGGGATTCGTAAACTTAGAGACGAAGCACATGCAATGCCAAAGGTGGTATGAATTTTCCTGATAGAAATTCCTACTTTAAAGAAAAGCTTGTAGAATCGAAAGAGTAAAATATAATTGAATCATCAAAGTAATCTAGTGCTGGATCAAGGAAGAATTCATTTGCAAAAGAGTTATATAAATAAAGGAGCAATCGCTCTAGCTGACTATTGATTAACTATTGAATGTGTTTTTCTTTAGCAGAGACACTTTAGCAGTCTTCGACAGACGGGCCCTTCAAACCTAATTATGAAAAAATTTCCTTCTCGCAAGAATCTATCTTGCATTAGCGCAGTTTGCTTACACTAGTGCAGGAACAACGATTTATGCAGAGGGTGTAAAATGATGTTTGTACTAAAAGCGTTTTTTCTTCATGCAATGTCTTGAACTTTCTCAAGTCCAAAGCACTCAGATCCAGTAACAAGAAACTGGTTCTTGTACTAGATCAGAGCTTCTTACACTTTAACATTTAATTCTTGGAATCAATGCTTAATTACTGCAAGTGGTATGAAGCCAAATTGCATACCAAAAAGACGAATGTTTCTGAGTTTATCAAAGTACAAAAATAGAGAAACAGTATTTATAATTTATCCTGTCATGAAATATTAGTGAAAGCAAGAAAGATGTTAGAAGTAAACTAAAAAGGCTTGCTGTATCACACAATCTTGCATTGGTGCAGGTTCAATTCTTCTATTTTAAACCAGGAGGGAAAACCAAATCATATAGACTTTCAGAAAGTGAATTGCACACCAATGTGCATTGGTGCAGGTAATTTCTCTTGCTTAGACTAGGCGGGGAAAATCAATCCAAACAAAACGTGCAGAAAGTGAATAACACACCAACGTGCACTAGTGCATGTAATTTCTCTTGCTTGGACCAGGCAGGGAAAATCAATCCAAACAAAACATGCAGAAAGTGAATAGCACACCAATGTTCACTGGTGCAGGTAATTTCTCCTACTTGGACCAAGTGGGGAAAACTAATCCAAAATCAGATGTAGGGAAAGGAAATTTAACTACTTCACGCTGCAGATCTGCTTTCACTCAAACAGGAATTTAGATGCTATAAATTAAATCACACTTGCTAGTTTAAAACATAAATTACAAGAACAAAAAATAGGGAGAACATGCTAGGTTGGCTGAGCCCTAGCCAACTAGCACATTTCCCTTTCAAATAGAAACGCTACTCAACACTATATCAATTCATTAGCTGTCAAACATAAGGAAAACACGATTTATGAACATAAGGCGGAGCTCCCTTTCTTATTAAATCATAAAGGCAAATACATGATGAATTACAGAGTCCAGTCTAGATTTAGGCGATACCAGCAAAAAAAAGTTACAACAACACTGTTGTAGCATTGCTCCACCATCCTCCTTTTATAATCTTTCATAATGATTAAAACAAGTTGTTCCTTTGTAAGGAATATGGGAATTGGATCCTAACCAATTCTAATCACATAGTATAACAGTACAATCATTCCCCTATTAAAAGAATAAAGATTTAATACAAATTTTCCAATTTTGGGATTTTTCTAGAATTCTGGAAAATTTGGTAATTTTAACAAAATGCCTCCATAGCACCCTTCGTTTCTCCTCAACCATTACTATTTTGGAAAAATTCTTGCGTATTACTCAATTTCCTATACTGGGAAAAAAACCCATTTCATGGAATTTCTTTATTTACCTTCATCTGCATAAAAACCAAGGCGGAAGTTGGCAGTCTGGAAACTTGTTGACTATGTTTTCTAGAATTCTAGAAGAAACAATCTTTTTTTTTATAAAAGTTCTTCAAAGACCTATTCGTAACTTTTGGAATACTTTGAATCTCAAGAAATGGTTTTGGTTATTGGTAATTGGTTATATTTGTGAAAAACCCATTTGCTCGTATTTCCATAATTCACCTCCATTTGCATAAAAATCAAGGTCAAACATGGCCATATAGAAATTATGTTGATTTTGAATAGACTTATTAATTTGCAATGCTGGGGCAGGAATGTGTTCTGTAGGAATCCTGCTGGTATTGGTGCAAGAATTTGTGGTGCAAAAACTTTGCCTCTATCAGAATAGGCATATAACCAACTCTGTAAACCTGCAAACACAAACTATTATTAAATATGGCTTTAATGTTTAAATCTCATTAAAACAAAGGAATAGAAAATACTTATTATCTCCAAGAATGCACAAAACTATGACAATGACTAGTCAAGCTAAACCAAAGCATGAGTGATTCCGAGTAAAAGGTGATATAAAGCAAGGCAAAACAGAGGCCCAACAGTCCATCCAATTTTGCATGTATAACATGAAGGTCTGCAACTCACCATGCTGCCGTTGTCTGGATTTGCTCCCTTTCTGCTTTAGAATCATCTACTTCTGACTTGATCCTCTACTGTGAAGCCAACCTCTAGTACCTGTGTTTATAGTCTTATGCCTCTGTCTGGCTCCTCGAGTCGCGAAGACTGTACCTCGGTTGGTTAGTCAGACAGCCAACCCACCCATGTAGGGCTAAAGGCAACTGCCATTTACTCGTCCTGGGAAGGGCTCTCCATTAAGTTTGACTAGTTGGACCACGCTGCCATTCGTGACCTCTTTTACCACATATGGTCCCAAACAATGCATTCTGAATTTTCCAGGAAATGTTTCGAACTTGATGTCATACAACAACACTAAATAATTTATCTTGAATGTGCGCAACATGATATGGTGATCGTGCCAAGCTTTCTCGCGCTATTTTTGTACCTGCTGATGGAATCCTGCCAGAAACCGTTCTTCCTCAAGTTCTTCCAATTGCATGAGTCTCTCTTCCAAGGCTTCATGGTCTGACATGCCTGCCATCACTGCTATCCGCAAACTCGGTATGATGTATTCCATTGGCATGAATGCTTCCATGCCATAAACTAACCTGAAAGGTGTCTGACCCATTAATTTCTTACAGGTGGTTCTATATGCCCATAATACAATAGGTATGTGCAAGTCCCAGTCATTTCTCTATGTGTTACATACTTTGGTTAGTGCAGTCTCTAGAATCTTGTTTAATACTTCTACTATCCCATTAGCTTGTGGATGATACAACATACTTTGCTGATGATACATCTGGAACTCCTCAGTGAGTGCGTTGATACTTTCATTTAGGAAGTGTGTTCCGTGTCACTCATTAAAATTTTCGGGCATCCAAGCTGTGTCAACACGTTATCAAACTAAAATTTCATAGTCATGGCAGCTGTGCAATCCTTAACTAGCTGTGCTTCCACCCATTGAGTCAGGTACTCTATCGCGGTGATGATGTAGCGCGTGTTGGCTTTTTGGGCCTTGACCCAGGTTAGGAAAAGTTATTAGCCAAACAAATCTTGCAGCTACTGATGCTTTCGACAACAGCCCGCAGAGCGCGGACTGAGGTCTCATCCGAGGTAGCAGGGGAGGGTGCTGGAACCAGGTTTCTGCACCCTTGGAATGTCTTGATATGGTCTGGAGGGGTCGCAAACTATTATGTGGCCTTGTGCCATGCTAGATAATTATCAGGCTTCCACGAAGATTCCCGTGGGTGTACTTTCTTATTAATGAAATTATTACATCTCTGAACTTTTTAGTACAGTCTTTAAGCAAACATTTAACAATAAAGCCTGAGGTGTGCAATCATAAAGAAATATATAGACTCATATAATAGATCATGCATAATTTCAGAACATAAGTAACAGAAATATCCGCAAGAACCGCACAATGACTTAGAAATTCTTATCTTTATTGATCTTCTCTTCAGTACAACCAGATTCACCCTACGCACTCAGCTACAAGGGTCCACGCACATAGCTGTGGACTCTACCAGGACTTTGCACACATAGCTGCAGAGCCTCTATCTCTCTACCCTTGACTTGGACTTACAGATGCTCCCAAACTTCTTGCTTCATAAACCCATTACATTCCAGATCAAATAGATACTTACTAAAAACTAACTTCTAACCATAGAGCCTTGCTCTATTTATACATTTCCATGGTCCGCGGACCATGGACAGGTTGACTCATTTTACATTATTTTTGGACGGACAACCCTTTGACTTAATTCATTACACTTCACACTCTGTGCATCTTGTGGAGTCTTTACCATACCTTTACCCAAAATTACGGGCTTTGAGCCCAAAAAATATTATGTGGGACAAGCCCCCAACACAATCATCGTGACTCATCCCGAGTCTCTTGGTTGGTGCGATAATCTTTGCGCAGAGGTCTATTAGCAACTTCTGTACTTTACTTGTACTTGCAGTAAACTCTTTCGCCATCCACTGTACTTGTTCGACACGGGCCATCGACACATTAGTCTCTGTTTCAACTTCTTTTCCGGGTGCATATTCTGCCTACATGTGTGCCACCTTGCACTCAATGGTGGTGGAAACTGTGAATGCCTCATCAAGCCATGGATGGAGACATTCTTTAATCACTGCTTCCTTCTATCGGGCAACATCAGCTTGTATCTTTAAGGCCTGGGCCTCCCTCATCTTGGCTAGGCGCTGCGTAATAGAAACCGTTTGGCGGCCCCTCTAACATTGTCATAGGTTTGTTGGAGCTCCCTTGCCTTTGTTTCCAGGCATTGTAAGGTTGGATCTTCCTGTAGTGAAGTGAGCATAATAAGTGACTGATCCAACAAGTCAGTGCACTCCTTCATGGCACCTGTGATCGTTTCCCACCCAGATTTAATGATGCCTTTGCGCTGCTTGGTGACCTCTAGTGGCATCAAAGGCTATACTTGTAGTTTCAGCTCTGCAATATACAAGCTGAGAGCCAACTGAATGCTTGTGGCCTCCTCCTCTGCTTCACGGAACCCACTTTCCAGCTTGTGGATTCATATGCCAATAGGCATCTGGGCCGCAATCTCCAGCTCAGGGGCATGCGAGCATGCTTCCCCTACAAGTTGCTCGAACTGCTGACTCTGTGCAACCACTTCATCTCATTGGAGGCTCAATTGTTCTATATTAATTCTCTATTCATTGAGTACCTGTTTCGCGCATCCTTCCCTGGTGTGGAGCTCCATGTTGCATTGTCCTCAAGCTAGTACAAGATTTTGCACGGGAGGGTAGCCAAATTTAATCCAAGCCCCGTAAGCCGGCCCACCACAACTCTATCTGCCACATTTTCTGTTATCAATGCTCCTGCTAGGATCACAATAGTATTAGCCATTTGGGCCTTTGGTAGCTGATCAGTGGCTGACATACTTGTAACACCACGGGTAGCGATGTGTCCCGGCTGCGATGCTCGTGTCCCAAGTTCTTGTATCTGTGCGTGGATCACCCCCAACACAATTTGTTGCTCTGACATGGCCTCATCGATTGCTTCCCTGGTGACTTCACGAACTGTGTCGCTTATGTCATCTAGGTTGCCCTCGGTCAATGTGGTCAGTTCTTCGTCCCATTTAGACACCTTGGCCTTCTTCCGTGGCTTCGTCCATTCTATTAGCGACGACCATTTTAAGGGTGGCCCCATGGTGGTTGGTTGCGTTCCTTCTGTCCCTGTATCTGCTGCTATCTCTATGGGCACCTTTGAACCACTTTCATCCTTTGTCGTCACAGCCGCTCTTGCTAGTGCCTTGCTTGTCAAAGTCTGCACCACCTCCCAAGCCGCCTGAACTTTTGCAGTGTGTTGTTCATTCCGATTTTGCTATGCTACGCACTTAGCTTCAACCTTTTGTTTTTGGATGGCGGCCTCATCGCACCCCACTACATCTGGTCCACACCATTCTAGTGGCCAGGTATCCAATACCGGATAGATAGATTCGTCAATGGCAATGAAAGGAAGTGTGGTCCACATCTGGTCAGGTTCCTTGTGCACCCGAACGTAGACAAAGTGCCTATCAACCTTAAACTCAGCTACGCTCTTTAATTATACTGTCATATACCTCGGTGGACAAACGAGGTTGCTGGTTAATCCATTGGTGGAACATTTGTTTCCATGAGTATCTAGAAAATCTTGATGTCTCAGATTCTGGCAGCGTCCTTGGTCATCTAGAGTGACACATATTTGGAGGCTTCTGGCCAATCCTAGTCCAGGGAGGGAAACTGGCTGTCTTTAGGTAATTCACTGGTAACCAGCATGATGGATAACAACAACATGCATAGTGGAAGGTCTTTCCATCCTCTTGGACCTTCCTATAGTTGGTCGGGAACTCATCACAGAGGAACTACACCCAATTGACCCATTCCCCTGCTATGCATTTCTCAGCTAGCGTGACGACTATTGCTGGAACCTCGTTGCCATGGAATTTCCGCACCACTTTCCCTACCAGTAGCTGGGTAGAAATGCAAACCAATTTCTTCAAAATACTATCAATAGCATACCCTTGCTGCCCTTTCTCCAGCATGTATTTATTTTTCAGGGTTTCTGTCATCGTCACATCACCACTCTTATCAACGATTTCCATGGGGTCTCTTCCTTCACAGGGAAGCTGTGAGATCCTATGAATGAGTTCTACCATGATGTGGATTGGTTTGTCTATCCATAAGTATCCATTGTGTACCAGACAGAGCAGCTGTCTGATGACCAATACTGTAATACGGGGTTGGAGAAAGTCGGGAATGGACAGGAGACAAAGAAACTCAGCTTCCTCCACCTTTTGCAGCCATCGCTTTGGCTGAATTGTCATAACTGTCCCTTTCATGCTTTGCTCCATTAGTTTGTTAGTTGCAAAATGGGGAAATTGTTTTGTATCTGCAAGGTCCCAGTCTTCAAATTTCATCATTGAAATGCGGCCAGACACCGTGCCTTGATGTGGAACCCCTTTTGGAAGATACGGGGTGATGAGTATGTTGTGCACGACATCTAGATCGTTAGGGATCTTGGCCTTCCATTTCTAGGGAGGCACATACTTAGGGCATCTTACTGGTTGGAGGTATTGGTCTCTTTCTTCACTGGGTTCGACTTCTTTGATATAGGTTGGAGAATCCTTGACCTTTTCATCGCTCTCAATTGTAATAGTTTTTCCTTTTCCCTCCATCGTCAATTTACTGACTCACGGATTCCCCAGAGATGCTCGGACTGATCCTGCTACTTGGGGAATCTTCTTAGATCACAGCATCCTGGGGGATTTAGAAGCTTCAACTATCTGTGGCGTAGGATTCTATGTAACGTCCTTGGTGGTGGCTATCGACCATAGTAATTGCTCTCGTAATTCCTTCGACAATTCCTAAAACCACGAGCTTTCTTTCATCAGTTTTTCATTCATCGTGCTCCTCTTGGTTTGAACCCAGGGCGTTCTGTTCTTTGGAAGCTCAAGATTTGTTTTGTGACACTTCACCTATTTTTTATATACTATTTCGAATTCAAAGTTGGCCTTTTTCCCTCTTCGCAGCTCATTAATGTGATTTTGGTGGTTACCCCTATGTCTTAATTTCCCACCGCCCACTCCTTGGTGTCTTAAATGGGACATCTTATCATGAACAGTAACTGCAACGGTCACCTGCCATCCCCCCAATGTGGCAGTGCAACCCCTGGTACGCGGGTGTGTACTATGCTTTCTACTGGCCCTGTATGCCATAGCCGAATTGCGAAACCTTCCTGTAGATTGTTTTATAGTCCCACGCCCTCTTTCAACTGTGTTGAGCACTGAGACTAGGCCTCCTATAGATAGTCAGGTGGTTGCACCCCTAGTGCAAGCCTTCCTCTTCCCTGCTAGACCAGGCTGTGGGCACCCTGCGCGTTCCATTGAGTCCAGTAGCGTATTGCAATCTTTGCTCCCTTGTGCCCTAGGGTGTAGTCACAACCATGATAGTAGGGTCATAGCTTGTTCTAGTAGTGTAGGAGAGCCGACCAAGTCTGGTACCCTGAGTGGCTTTTTTGCGCGACCTGTTTTTGTAACTCCTAATTTTATTTTGTCAATTTCTTCATC
This sequence comes from Pinus taeda, assembly GCA_000404065.3. Classification (NCBI taxonomy): domain Eukaryota; kingdom Viridiplantae; phylum Streptophyta; class Pinopsida; order Pinales; family Pinaceae; genus Pinus; species Pinus taeda. The sequence continues at coordinate 134,813 of APFE031087037.1, forward strand.
CAACCTTGCACTTTTCTTTCTTAGCTTGGCCACCGCTTCCTCTAACTCATGAAGTCTCATTTTTTTGCACCGAATGGCTTCCCATAATAGCTGGATCCCTTCACCCAAGTCTTCTTGTTCAGGTCAGACTACAGGGGCAATGGCCCATCCGACTGTGGATAGAGTTCACTTGGCCCCTTATGTCTTGTTTACGATCTTGTCGGCCCCACGAACCTTTGTGATGCAAAGATTCAATTGGGTCGATGGTTGCGCAACATACACCTGTGCCCTCTGTTGTAGATGGGTGGCTTCCCTACTCCATCATGGCTACCTTGGCTACGGTCGCCACGCACGTCCTCCAATCCGTACCCAGAGCCACCTTCTACCTCCGTGCTCCTTCCTCCTTAACTTCCTCTGTGTAGACTACCTTGGTGCGCATGACGCACTATGCTACCTTCGTTCTATGATTGAAGTGTCAGGGTAGATGAACTACTCATTTGTGGCATTATTTTCCGATGGTTTTTGCCTTCCTTCACTGGTCACGTGTCACAATGACCTAATCATTATATTGCAGTTGAGTGTTGTGACTTCCTGTAATCAGTTCTACCATCATTAAATTTCTTCATCTGAATCGGATGTGGAGGAACTATCGCGCTCCCATGAGAGTCTTTCGCCTGCTGAGGGATTTACCCAATCCTGGCCTTGTGCTATTATCTGGTAGATGCAATCTAGTTCATTGTCATTGTCCTTGTCGTGCACCGGTTTGGTGTAGCGCGCTCCTTCAACTGGGTCCAGTGGAACTATGACACAGAGGGACTTTTTCTCGAATGTCATTTTCCATCTTTTTAAGTTGATGACCCCATTCATGTCCTTGACCCAATCTATTCCTAGCAATGCAGGGTATGGATTACTATCATCAACAATTTCTATTACCTCAAATTTGGTCTGTTTACTTACTCCTTCAATGTCGACTGTCACCCCTTGCAGTCATCCCATCGGTAAGATATTTTGTTGGTTGGCCATTTGTAGTTGAATAGGAGACCATTATAGGGTGGGCCTACCCATGCGTTCCCACGTTTTCTTAGGTAACACATTCATGTATGACCCTAGATCCAGAATGACTTGGTCCATCTTGTATTCACTAATTTGTGTCATCATTCGCATCTCCCGCCCAGTGTGCAGGACATGTTTCCCTAGTTTCCAGACTACGCATGGTTCTGCTAACCCTGTGCACCTAGTGATCAACTCTTGGAGTCCTTTAACTGCTTTATTGTCATGTAGCAACTTCATACATGTCTCTAGTAAGGTGGTAAGCATAGAGGGATCCATTCCCAGCTCAATTGGATCCCTATTACCTAGAATAGAGACTTATGTGAAGCTCTTTTGAGCTTCTTTAGACGTCCCTTTCACCTGTTCTATTTCCAAGTCAGGTTCCCTTGTAGGAGCATCGTGGCCCTTCCCATCATCTCCAAGCTATTTCCTTGCATCTCCTCTTGTGGTTGCACCTCTCCTTAATACCATGTTTATGCTGGAGTCCTCTTCGCGGGGTTCCAATCTCATCATTTGGACATTTTGAGTCGGAGTAGGCTACAATGCCCCCTTCTCGCACATCTAGGCAATAAGTGTTCGACAGTCTACCATTTCATGGTCAAACTGCTCACAGTATGGACAAGACATCCTCTTTGGATTAGTACAGTCATGAGCGTAGTGCCTTGGCCCTCCGCAGTTGTAACATATCAGCTATCCACGCCCTCACCCGGGCCCCATTCCACTTCCTCATCCGCGTCCTTGAAATCCCTCGTGTGGCCCGACGGCTTCAGTATGCACTCGATAGGCTGGGGTCCTTTCCATCGTTAAATTGTAACTTCGACACGTTCGCTCGTCGTGACCCACTGATCTACAAAAGTTGCAATACAGCTGCTGCGGGGTTTGGGTATACTTCTGCAACAGGTGGCAGTTATCTGTTGCATGCATTCCCCCCACTTGACAAATAGTGCACTAGAGCGTGGGTGCCACACTTGGCCCTGTTTGTACCTCCAACTTTAATGGCATCGGACCCCATCCGGCCAGATAGTTCAAGAAGACAGGGCAGTGGTCCTTGTCGTGTCCTTGACTTTTGCATTTAATGCACCCTACCTTTGTACGCACCTCTAGTCGGGGCACCCTTTCTTGCTTCAAGCTTTGCATTTCTAAGCATAGATTTTGTAGTTGCATGTGGATTTGCTGAACTCCCAACCCCAGATCCTATTTTGAAGTTTCATGCAATCTCATTGTTGTCTCTAATGCTTCGGCTTGGATTGAGATCTTTTGCTGTGATAGCGCCATCCTCAGATGTGGTGTCAACGATGCCACAAACCACGTGTAGTGCTGCACATCCATCAATATCATGTTAGCCTCGTGGATTGTGCTTTTCAATATCTGGTCCAGATCCCACGAGGTTTCACCAAGTAACATTGCGATCTCCTTGAACCCAATGACCAACTATGTCTTCGATTTTTCTCGACTAAATTCTCTTTTCAATGCATCCTGGATCGCCACTATTCTCACAATCAGATGATCGATTGAGTACTTTATATACCATGTCAATGTGCGGTCCTGCAATGCGCTAACTAGAGTAGCCCTTTTGATGTTATCATCCGTTATGCTTTGGGCTTCCCATACAACCTTTACCACAAACCAAAACTGACCTGGTTCCTCATTTCCTATGCCTCTAAATACCAGAAACTTGATTGCACTCGCCATCCCAACCCTCAGTGGTGGCGAGGGTGGCGTTGGTGAAGATGGATTTGATATAGGTGAAGTAGGTCATGGCGTGGATGGTGGTGGTATCAGTGGGATGCACTACTTAATCAACTGGACTACGCTTCTTGGAGAGAACCCTACGAGTTCTTCCTCGCTTTCTCATGAAATAGAAATAAGAGGGCTATTCTCTAATCCTTCGGTTCCTTGGCAACGTCTTCCACTCCGCGTTACGCCGAACATTAATGAATGCACATAATCTATTTTTCACACAACAACATTTTGATCCAAGTATCCAATGATTTGATATATTTACCCTGCGGCCCTTGGAGAAAGCACCTTTCTGTTTCACTATAACTTACAGTTGTGTCTATCATGAACTCAGTGATAAACCCTCCTATTATCCAATCCAACCAATGATCTACTGCACATGCAATTTTGTCTTGAGACGCTTCTAGCCTGCACACCAATTCCGGAGTCCACACAATGGGTTGATCTAGTTTGCACCTTCCCACACTGTCATCTAGCCTTGTGATCCACTCATACAACTCTGTCAAGAATGATGCAAAGAAGATCTCTTGGATCTCTGTGTATATGTAACGATCTAGCCACCTTTCTTCTGATATCCATAGATTTCTGTTTTCCTAAATCATGAACTCGTGAAGCTTTTGATCCAACCAATCTTCAAGCTCTTTCTTTGTAGGATTCCAGTGTTACGACATCAGACATCCTTTAGGTAGATCCCGATCCTCGCAATGGAACCGTTTGTTGGCTTGTTGGGCCCTAACCTAGGTTCAGAAAAGTTATTAGCCAAACAAATCTCGTAGCTACTAGCCCTTTCTACAACAGCCTACGGAGCACAAACTGAGGTCCCACCCAAGGTAGTAGGGGAGGGTGATGGAACCAGGTTTCTGCACCCTTGGGATGTCTTGATGTGGTTTGGAGGGGTCATGAACTGTTCTGTGGCCTCGCGCCACGCTAGATAATTATTGGGCTTCCGCGAGGATCTGCGCGGGTGTACTTGCTTATTAATGAAATTATTACATATCTAAGCTTTTTAGTACAATCTTTAAGCAAACATTTAACAATAAAGCCCGGGGTGCACAATCATAAAGAAATATATAGACTCATATAATAGCTCATGCATAAATTCAGAACATAAGTAACAAATAGATCTGCAAGAAACTGCACAATGACTCAGAAATTCTTATCTTTATTGATCTTCTCTTCAGTACAACCAGATCTGCCCTGCGCACTCAACTGCAGGGGTTCACGCACACAACTGTAGACTCTACCAGGCCTCTGCACACACTACTTTAGAGCCTTTATCTCTCTACCCTTGACTCAGACTTACAGATGCTCCAAGACTTCTTTCTTCATAAACCCATTACATTCCAGATTAAATAGATACTTACTAAAACCTGACTTCTAACCATAGAGCCTTGCTGTATTTATACATTTCCACGGTCCACAGACCATGGATAGGCCGACTCATTTTACATTATTTTTGGGTGGACAACCCTTTGACTTGACTCCTTACACTTCGAGCTTTGCGCATCTTGAGGAGTCTTTACCATACCTTTACCCAAAATTGTAGGCTTTGAGCCCCAAAACCGTTATGTGGGGCCTTCACTACCTAATAGCGTGCACCCATCTTTCCCTGAGGTTTGGTTGGCCCCACAAAGTCTATCGCCCATTTTTTGAATGGCTGCAGCATCATCTGTGGATTGAGTGGCATCTCATTCCTTTGCGATGATTTCCTAGTTCGTTGACATACGTCGCAGGCCCGATAGTACACTTTCGAATCTTGATGGAGGGTTGGCCACCATAGTCTAGTGCGAAGAATCTTCTGTGCTGTCACTCATCCTGCATAGTTTCCTCCTACAACCCCCCCGCCCATGTGCTTCCACGAGGATCTATCCTCGTTCAAATTCAGGTACATATCTTTGTAATATCTCATCGTTTCCCATTTTATAGAGGTGCCCCACAATGATAGAAAAATCCGCCGTGCGTATGACCAATTCCTTCTTCTAATAGACCGAATATCCCTGTGGCACAGTCCATGTGGTTAAGAAATGGATTATATCTTTGAAGTGGCCATCCGTGACACACATTGTATAGAGCGGTGCATTACGTAGTCCTTCCTCCAAATTTGTTGGTTGTTGCTGTTCTCAATTCGTGATAGGTGATCAGGTCCTACATTGAGGCATCTCGGCTTCACGACGACGTCAAAGTCATATTCTTGAAATAGTAATGGCCATCTGCATATGTACCTCCCCAACACAAGCTTATGCACTAGGTATTTCAATGCGGAATGATCAATATACATCTTAAAGTGCCCCCTGAGTAGATAGTGGCGGTATTTCTAGAGCACATATACCATGGCCAAGCCTTCACACTCACTAGTAGAATAGTTATTTTCTGCTCTGGACAGCCATCGACATGCAAATGCGATTAGGTGATCTACACCTTCTGTGCCTTCTTGCATAAGTACATCACCCAGTGCGATACACGATGCATCAACATGTACATGAAATTCAATGTCCCATTTTGGGAAGACCAAAATGGGAGCAGATGCCATTTTTTCCTTGAGAACGTCCAAAATTTTCTTACAGTCATCATTCCAACAATACGTACTTTCCTTTTTCAATAACTGTTCCATTGGTGTTGTGATTTGTGCATAGCTCTTAATAAACTTTCTATAGCAACCAGTGTGCCACAACGTGGCGCGTAGTTGTTTGAAATTTTGCGGCGCTTCCAAATTGAGAATAATGACAATCTTCACAAGGTCCACCATTAGGCCTTGTCTGCATACCACATGACTGAGCATATTTCCAAAGGGGATGAGGAAGGTTCACTTCTTAAGATTCAGTGCAATCTGGTGTCGTCGGAAAGTATCCAACATCAACCGTAAGCTCGCTATATGGTGTTTAACTAACCCAAATATAGTCCAATCATCCAGACAGACCTCGAAAAACTTGTGGATGTATTACTTGAACTCAGCCACCACTACCTGCGAAAATATTGCTAACGCGTTCTTCAGTCCAAGGGGCATAATGGTGTATTGAAAACAACTCCATTCGGTTGCGAAGGTTGTCTTGTTCCTATCTTTTGTTGTGATCTTGAAATGATGGTACCCTCAGAAACCATCCATGAATGAGTAAGCTTCCTATCCACCAAAATTCTCCAATACCTCATCTGTAAATGATGTAGGGAATGGATCATGAACACAGGCATCGTTAAGCTTCTTGAGGTCTATGCAGATTGTAATTTTTCCCTTCTGTTTTTTCTCTTGTACTACCATAGGACTCATCGAGTCTGATTCTTCCAATGGTTCAATAATTTTGGCTGCTAACATTTTGTCTAATTCTTCACGGACCTTTTCTTTATACTTCAGATTCAAACGGTAAGGTCGCTGCTTAACCGACTTCACATCTGGTTTAAGAGTGATCTTCATCACCCCTAAGTCACAAATGATCCCCTTTAAATCCGTGATTTTGGTCAGGAACAAATTTTGATATTCGCAGAGTAGCTTGGCGACCTTATCTACCATCGCATCATCCCAATAGTCCCCAAGTGTTGCGTACTTCGGCTTTACGTCTGTACCAATATTTACCTACTTTGTCTTTAGTGGCGAAGTGATGTCGGGGTCCTCAAGTGATGGTCCTCGAACTTTGTGACACCCTTCGGTTTTTGGAATATTAATGTTTCGGGGATTGTGATCATCCTACTCTACTTGTACGATATGACATTCTGGGGCATGGCTTAACTGGGTTGCTCATGATGGCTGAACTATTTCCCATGGTTCTATGGTATTTGAAGATTGCGACTTTCACGGCTTGCAACGCGTCATCAATAGTATTTGACCATTGGTCTTCAAATGTGAATGTTAACAAAAATCCCTCTCGTAAAACATCCCATTCACCCATACCATGTCAGAGTTCCATCTTGGTATACCAATTGATGGGTATGACATCTAGGGTATGATAGAATAAGTGTACCCATTCAGGCTGAGGCTCTTCTCCATAAGCCTTGGTCCATTTTGCGAGGTGCGTGTGTGGGTCATCACATCCATCATATTTATTTGTTATCTGTAGTTCTGGTTTCCAAAATTGTAGCCGCATCATCCTCTTGAAGCTGCGCCGGTTCTCAAAATTTCCTTGATGAGTTTCCCACCAACGCACAGGTGTCTCACGCAACACCCACTTCAATGCATCAAACCGCTATTGCTCTGATACTGTGCTCTCAAACTTGCTCAAGAATTCATCCACCGCTGTCAATCCATCATATTTCGGCAGATCTCGGGCCTGGGCTATTACGCAATGCAGTGATCTAGTCATCATGTTGCAACTTAGTGTTGTCACTTTGTTCAACTGATTATTCCAGCGTTCGTCTTTTTCATCTGAATCCGAAGTGTAGGAGCCTATGCACTCCCACAAGATTCATCCATCTGTAGTTGGATTCACCCATTCCCGATCTCATGCAGTTACCTTGTAGATACAATCTAGCTCATCGTCAGTTCCATCGTCACACACAGGTTCAGTGTAGCATGCTCCTTTGGATGGATCTAGTAGAATGACTATGCGTAGGGACTTGTTCTCGAATATCATCTTCTGCTTCTTCAGGTTGATGACTCCATTCATATCGGTGGCCTAGTCTTTTCCTAGCAATGTGGGGTAAGGGTTGCTATCATCCACAATCTCTATTACTTCAGAGTCCATTTGCGTGCTTGCGCCTTCGATATCCTCTGTTACCCCTTGCAACCTCCCCATGGGCAAGACCTCTTGTTGGTTCGCCATCTATAATTGAATAAGGGACCACTGTAATGCAAGCCTACCCATGCGTTCCCATGTCTGCTTTGCTAACACATGCGTGTTTGAACGCCAGTCTAGAATTACCCAATCCCTTTCATATTTTCCAATCTGTGTTGTAAATCTCATTTCCCTCCCTGTGCGCAATGTATCCTTTCCTAGTTTTTGGACTATGCAGAGTTCACCTAACCCTGCGCACCTAGTTATCAGCTCTTGTAATCCTTTAACTTCCTTATTATCATGCAATAGTTTCATGCATGTCTCTAAAAAGGTATTTAGCATCGAAAGATCCATCCCTGTCTCTGGTTGATCCTTACTACCTAAAGTAGAGGCCTCCACGAAGCTCTTCTTAGCTTCCATAAATGTCTCCTTTGCGCATTCCAAGTCAAACTCAGGTTATTTTGTAGGAGCCTTATGAACCCGTGTATCTTCCTCGGGCTACTTCTTCTTATCTTCCCCTGTGGTCATGCCACTTCTAAGCACCATGTTTACATTAGGGTGTTCTTCACATGGTTTAGACCTCATCATTTGGATATTCTATGTCGGAGTAGGTTGTAGTACCCCTTTCTCGTAGATTTTGGAGATCGACGTAGGATAATCTATCATTTCGTGAATCAAATTAAGAATAGTACAAGCAAGATATTCTCGTTGGGTCGATACAATCATGAGCGTAGTGCCCCAATCCTCCACAATTGTAACAACTTAACTGTCCTCGGTCCCTTCCTAGCCCCATTCCTCCTCATCCTCGACCTTGCCCTTGATATCTAGCACGCGCCATCCCTGCGGCTGGGTCAAGGCCTCGCATTTTTGTCTACATTCTATATGCTGGGGTTCACTCCATCATTAAATCGTAGCTACACCAAGTATGCTCATCGTGGCCCACTAATCTACGGAAATTACAAAACGACTGATGCTGAGTCTATGTATACTTCTGCAACAGATGACAATTGTTCGTCGTGTGCTTTCTTCCTATCTGACAGATCACGCACTAGAGCACGGGTGTCATACTTGGCCCTGCCTGTGGCTCTGGTCTCAATGGCATTGGTTCCCCTCCTACCAAGTAGTTCACGAATACTGGATAATGATCCATATTGTGGCCATGTCCTTTACATTTTGTGCACCACACTTCTTCGCACGACTTTGGCCGAGGTACCCTATCCTACTTCAAGCTCTGCATTTCCAGGCAAAGATTCTAAATCTGCGCGTGGATCTATTGAACTCCCAATCCTGGATCCTGTATCAGTGTTTCACACAAGCTCATCGCCATTTCAATTGCTTCGGTCTAGGTTGAAAGCTTCTATTGTGACAGTACCATCTTCAAATGTGGTGTCAGAGACACCACAAACCATGCATGGTTCTATGTCTGTTAGCGTCATATTAGCCTCGTAGATCATTCTTTTCAGTCTCTTATCTAGATCCCAGGTGGTCTCGCCTGGAAGCATCACAATCTATTTAAATCTGATGATTGAGTTCGTCTTTGATTTCGGCCGGCTAAATTCTTTGTTCAATGCATCCCGGACCTCTGCTATTCCTGCATTTGGGTGATCATTCAAGTTCTTGATATACCATGTTAGTGCGTGATCCTGCAGTGTGCTCACCAATGTGGCCTTCTTAATGTTTTCATCCATGACCCCTTGTTCTTCCCACTTTGCTCTTACCACGAACCAGAACTGGTCCAGATCCTCATTCCCTACTCCTCTGAATACGGGTAGCTTGATAGCACTCGCCATAGTGAACCGTGGGGGTGGTCGAGGTGGGGTGGGTGAAGATGGAGGTGAAGTAGGTGAAGCATGTGACGACGTAAGTGGAGGTGATAGCTGCGGAATGCATTGCCTTATCAAACTGACCACACTTCTCGAAGAAACCCGAGCATGCTCTTCCTTGTTCTCTCGGGAAGGTGAAATTAAAGAACTGTTCCCTAATCCTTCGATCCCTTTGTAGATCCTTCCACTCCACGTCGTTCCAATCATTATCTGTTGATCAGGCTTGTATCTTCCCTGGTTGTTGGCTAGCCTGGTGATCCACTTGTATAGTTCCGAAGAGAAGGATGAAAAGAATATCTCATGGATTTTCATATATACATAGTGATCCAACCACCTTTTCTCGGATATATGTGGAGTTCTAATTTCCTGTGTCACGAACTCGTGAAGCTTATCGTCCAACCACTCTTCAATTTCCTTCTTTGTAGTATTCCAGTGTTCCGACATTAGACATCTGTTAAGTAGATCCCGGTCCCGACAATGGAACCATTTGTTGGCTTGTTGGGGCCTGACCCAGGTTCAGAAGTGGTTTAGCCAAACAAATCACAAAACTACCGGCCCTTTCAACAATAGTCCGTTGTGTGCAGATTGAGGTCTCACCTAAGGTAGTATGGGAGGGTACGGGAACCAAGTTTCCGTGCCCTAGGGATGTCTTGATGAAGTCTAGGAAGTTTGCGAACCGATCCTGCGTGCTCGCACTACTCCGCGCAATTGTCTGACCTTCACATAGCTTTGTAAAGAGCAAAAAGAGGTGTGGTCTAGATCCTTTATCCTTACTGCATTATTATTATAGATGTTAACTTAATTTTGTTGGCCCAATATTCTTATCAATCCTTTAACATTCATAATAAGTGCGTGCAATCATAAACTGTAAGGAGACGCATAAACATATAACATAAGCATAAACATACAATTCTATGAATAGATGCACAATATCTTAGAATAAACTTAGATTTTATTAATATTCTATTCTGTTACAATCCCAACTTTGCCCTGCGCACTCAGCTGCAGAGCCTCTTCCTATTCCTACAACCCAAGACTCAGACTTATAGACTCAGAGCGAATATCGCATTCAAAAATCCATATCCCCCAAGATCAACTCTAAAAAAAACTTGCTTCTACACTTAGAGCCTCGCTCTATTTATACATTCCCATGGTCTGCGGACCATGGGTAGGTCGACACATTCTATATTAAATTACAATATTTTAGGGTGGAAAACCCTAGACTCTCATGCTTTGCGCCCACATTTCGCGAGTTCTTACATTACTTTTGACAAAAATTCCGGCTTCAAGCCCCAAAAATCCAATATGGGGGGATTTTCTGCCCAACACATAGGCTTAGTATCTGGGATTCTCCGGCCCCAGTTAATGGTTAGGGGCCTTTCAACTGACTATTTCTTTCTAGAGTGACCTAGCTTGATGTCCCCATTTTGTTTTCAGAGGTGCTCTTCACAACATGGTTGCAGGTTCATCCTCACCTTTACATTTATTTTTGCATTGTTTGTCATTTTCTAGAGAGGAAATGCCCTAAGAATTCCTTGTTGACGTACACATGAGTGTCACTGACTTGCTTTTCATCACTACTGAACATAAAAATAAAGTCTTTCTTTCTTCCTTTCTCATCCTAAAGAAACACAAGGATACATGACCTGTTGTAATGTGGTGATGATGTGTGGCAAATCACAGTATGCCCCCATATAATAATTGATAAATTATAATTGTTGAAATGGTGGAGCTCCTCAGGCTTCTCCTCAAATCTGGTTGCAAAAATCCACTTGCCAATGTATAGAACATAAAACATCAGTATTTGTTGCATACAATGAAGGTCATTATCATCTACCTGGTCATATTATGATTTAAATGTCTCTAATAGGAAAATGGTAGCACTACCTATAAGTTCAACTTTTAAGACTTGGAAATTGGTCAGTAGCAGAGCGCGAGTCACTAGAACTTCTCTATTTTTATCTATAAAGTGACAGCTACTGCCTAAAAATATTGGTCAAACTTATGTCATCATGGTAAAAATTTGTTATAAAATACCATAGAAGAAGACCTGCACATGAAAATCTTAAATCAAGCTAAAAAAGAAGTAGGAAAAATAAGAACTTGAATATTATTTTGTTGATCTTTGAATTATAGAAAAACTGAATAAAATGATTGACTGTAACCAACCGTGTTTAATTTCCAGGAACCTTGCTTGCAAATCTAGCTGTTTGAACGACAACATCAGCAAATGCTTCCTCAGGAGTAGCACGTAGAATCTCACAAATAAGCTTCTGGTATTCACTCTATTAGCGCAAGTCAAACCAGGTTTCCACACATCAGTTGAAATAGATAAACATGTAGATGAAAGCAATGCCATAACATGCCTACCAAACAACTTTTATTGGCAAATCAACATTCCACAATGACAACAACCTTTGTTGGATTGATGTTTAAAATTACTTCAAATAAATAAGTAGTTCACTAATTGACCATGATATATGATTTAAGCAATTTAACGATCACATGACAGAAATAGGATTTCTCTCTTACAAAAGCACTGACTGCATGGTACATCCCTGCAGAACCATAAAGGAGAAGCCCAAATTGTAGCCTCTAGTTTCAGGAGCAGAATCAGAATTAGGATTCTAGCTTAAATCTCCATTTCGTGTGTTCAATGAGCTAGATTTACCTTGAACTGTAGACTTAAGTTCCATCATTTCTCCAGCTACAACATGATTTTATGTAATTTTCTAGTGTTTTCATGTCAATGCATACCAAGAAATTGAAGGAGAAGGGGAATCATATGAAATTTGAAAAAAAGAATGTAAGGACAAGAGTAGATAACTAAAGCAGAGAATGACAGGTATACAGAAAAGGTGAAGTTCACCTAGTATTTGAACAACCATTTCTAGTATTGATTCTAAAAGCTCTTGTGATGCCACTTGAGTTCGACCCATAGGAGCCATTAAACATGAAACTGGACCTACTGCAGGTGTTGGAGCTATGACTATTCTATCATTTTGATATTTTTGTTTGCTTGGAATTTTGTAACTAGCCAACCATTCTCTGTTGGAATGTTTCAAACAAAGAACAATTGTTTTTGAAACTTGATCTATATGAGGTCACGATGCATCTAGTGCTGCTGATTTGGCTTTTATTTCATATGTGATAATTTCATGAATTATAGGTCTAAGCCTCTGACTGTCACACAATAAATCTTGTAAGAAAAGAAAAGCTTACAGCCTCAACATTTGGAAACAAGTAACTATTGTAATAATTTCCTTTTCTAGATATAATTCAATGAAAAATAGAAGCCAAATCCTCAAATCACAAATAAAAAACAAAAACTAATATGTTATCATACAAAAAAAAAAAAAACTTTTGTAGATGGATCTCATTATGTTTTACAGATGTGGTCTTCAGTGCATGTTTGCAGGTTCATCCTCACCTTTACATTTATTTTCACATTATTTGTCATTTTCTAGACATGAAATGCCCTAATAATTCCTTTTTGATGTACACATGAGTGTCACTAACTTTCTTTTCATCACTACTCAACATAAAAATAAAGTCTTAGATGCTCACTTGTTATAGACATATTTCGGCACATCAACCCCAAACTTATATGTCGATAAACTAGGGCTCATCAACCCCTAAAAGAGTTGTTTCATGCCCTAAAGGAACATAGTCATCTGAATACATCATTCCCCAAAAGTTCCACCTGAGAAACCATCTAGAAATGGCCTAAATTAAACCATACTGACTGCTCCACTAGCAAAGTGCGATTCATACTGAGTGGTACACTGCCAGGCTGTGATGCATACTGATTAGGCCTTCTATAGGGTGCGATGGGAGAGTATAGACAAATGTATGAGACAATTTGCTAGTTAGTTGCTGATGGAATCTTCTGGAAACTTCTCCTGTGCCACTTGCCTCTCTAAATTCACCCTAGGATGAATAAGGGATCTACGAAATCTCCAAGTGGAACCAATTGTAACAAGTGGAATGACACTAATAAATCCCCATGGATGACTCACACCCTTGTACACATCTATAAATGGATCTCCAATTCAAGAGATATAGAGGCTGGAATATTGTGAATTGCAAGGAAGTGCTGATAGTTTGTAATTGAGGAAGGAGCATTGTCTTGTTGGTGTGATCTTTCTATTTCATGAGGTGAAGAAGGATTGAAGCTAGGAGGATGATGCTGGATCAGACAACTAGGTTGTAATTATCTCTTCTATTAATAAAGTTTTCTTCCATATTATTGTGTAATTATGAATGTTATCATTTGTGAATGTTATTATTTGTTCATTATATATTTGATTCTATAATGTTTATGTTGTAATAGATCATGATGCTTTGACGGTTCTTTGTTGCTATACTTGTGCAGATACTCTCCAAGCGTGTTAAATATGGGGAGGAGTTGCAGGCTCTATCAAAGGGGAGAGAGATCAAGCAAGGAATTAAGTGGAAATTCCAGGTTGGTTCCACTATCTTTCTCTCATCTGTTACTGATCTGAATTGGATCCATTAAATACTAGCAAAGAACCATGACTGTATCAAGTTGGAACGAATCTCTAAAATTCCAAAACAACGATGAAAAACACCCTGAACCAGTGGCAATGGCAGCCAGCATGGAACGACGAGGACCTCGGTGAAAGTGCGCTGACCGAGGCCCATGGAGACTGCACAGGAGGTCAAAGTAGCCCCTAGGAGCCCCGATCAAGAAAAGTAGGTGATTTTTGATGCGCGATTAGTGCCCTAGCACTAATCGTGCATTGCTGGGCGAACAGGGCCAAAATGGAGGAGCCTTAAGCACTTGGTCCTGTTGGGAGCTGGAGAACCACGCGCGGAGAAATGAAAAGCGCTAATCGTACAAGGTGGGACCCGCGCTCTGGAAACCAGTGGTATTGATTGGGGCGCCCTCAAACAGTAAACAATTTTGGAGGAAGGAGAGAAGATCCCACTCAACGATCGACGCATGGTGGTGGAGGGGAGAGAAAACCTCCGCTGGTTGCATGTTATCGGTTGAGCAAATCAACCGCGCGAGACGTGCGTATGACGTTGGATTTGGGGGAGCCCATATCGGACGGGTGAGATTGTGCCCGATGGAGGAAGTAGAATAAACAGGGAATTAAGACACATTCTAAAGGGATTTGGAATCCATTTGATTGCCACAGTGGAGGAAGAACGCATCCATGACGTAACTGAAGAAACAGACTGATGAGTAGGCTAGTGCTGTTTAGATGAGGACACGTGGCCACTCCCTAAGCATTCATGCTGACGCCGAAAAGGGAACTCCAAGCGCAGCTGCAGAAGGCGAATCGACAGAGGCAGAAGAGGAACCAAACATGCATAGAAACGAATGGCTAAAAGTCATGAATAGAGACAAAATACACAGTCAAGTCAGAGTGAAGTCAGAGAGATAAAGAAAAATGACCAGAATCTCGAGAGGAGGACAGAATACACAGAGAAGAAGGCAGTAAAGCAAGGGAAAAGCAGGACTAGATAGAGGACCGAGCTGACACAACGGCAACATCAAGCACCACCGAGCTTGAGAGATTCTAGCCACCCCATAGAGGGATCTGTCCGGGCTGAGCACCACGTTGGGCTCTTACCATTGTAGACCAGAAGGTCACAGAGCTGGTAGGAAGAAGAAGAGTCTGTGTACTCCAGTGGCTTAGGGAATCTAAGGAACCACCCTGCCAAGCAAACCTACTTTAGGAGAACTCACATTGAGTCCCTGCATTGTAATTCTCTGTTTAAAGACACAATAAAACAAGGCCACCACTGAAAGTTGGACCGGAGACGTGGCCCTGGAGAATAGGGTGAACTCCTTATTAAAATTTCTTGTGTCTTTATGGTTGCTTGTTGTATTTCTTTGTTGTCTTTACATTTAAATGTCTGTGTATTAGCAATCTGATCGATCTGTTGCTTAAATAACATAGAACACACACCGGCACATGAGTTTGTAATACCTTTTGTTTAATAAAACTTCAACTGATGTCACTCATACGGTGATTATTAGATCAAGTGGTATCAGAGCAAGAGGCTGTAAGGTTAGAAAAGCTTGTGTTGGTTTAGCTGTGAATGCTCACTAGATCAAAGCTCAAATTAGGAGAAGGAGAGTTGGTGGAAACTAATCCTAAAATTGGGAGAGTCTATCCTCGAAAGACAATGTCAGAGGAAGGTTCTATGGGCCCAGTCCCTCAATTCATAGAAAGTTTCCTAGCTATAAATTCTATGGTAGAAGAAATGTATAAGGACTTTAGAAAGCATAAGGATGAAGATTCATCAGGCTCGAAGCAAGATAAAGAAAAATATGGGTCTCATTCCCATGATCACTCAAAAGGAAAAGGGAAAGAGGAAAGCTTTCCTACACCTCCTAATAGCCCTGTGCATAATAAGAAAGCATCTTTGATTAAACTAGATGTTAAATTTGATTTACCTATATATGATGGAGAGCTAAATGCTGAAAAGTTGGACAATTCGATTAGACAAATTGATGTATATTGTAGGGTACAGAACATAGACTCGGACAAGGGTACTGGCAAGCCTATGCCTAGGAGGCACTGCCTTGGTTTGGTGGGAAGGCAAAACCCAAGCTGATATGAAGAAGCATGGTAAGACCATCTATACCTAGAGTGAATTTGTTGTTGCAATCAAGAAGCAGTTCTATCCATCGGCCTACATGCAACAAGCCATGATGAGTTGGCAAACTCTTTGGCTGTTGAAAGGGAAAAGTACGCAAGGGTATGCTCAAGAGTTCAGAAAGAGAGCATTGATGTTGGGTATCTCATTAGATTCACCATCCTCATGTTTAATCCCACTAGTATAGATGAGGTATCTGTACAAACTACTCATCTAGAAGCTAGAGAAAAGAATGGAAATCCAAAAGTTGGGGGACCATCCCAACCCACTGTAAGCAAGATAAAGGAGAAAAGAAAGCAGAAGTGGAAAGCAAGGAAGGCTAACACTGCACAGAAAAGCAAAGCTTCATGCACTAATTGTAAAAAGGATGGGTATGATGATGAGCACTGTTGGATTCTGCATCCAAAGCTGAGACCTAAGAAGTCCGAGGGCAAGAAGAAGAAGATTGTTGCAGCTATTTAGAAGGATTTGGGGTCAAACTTGGGAGATGAAACAATCATTGCATCCACAGGTATAAAAGGTAAGAATTCTGAAGCATCTACTAGTAATTTTGCTCAATTTGTTTTTGATGAAGAACATGAGAGAAAAATACATGAGATTTTCCATATTCAGGTTGTTTCCAAAAATCAAAAGATTGATACCTTGTTTGATAGTGGCTCACAAGTAAATCTAATTTTTGAAGCAATTGTAAAGAAATTGGGATTAGCAACTACACCTCATAAGAAACCATACCCATTAGGATGGTTGAACGATAAAGCACAACTACAAGTGACTAGACAGTGCAAACTCAAGTTTTCTTTTGGGTCAACATTTGTAGATGAGGCTCAGTTAGATGTAATTCCTTTGGATATATGTGGAATTGTTTTAGGAAGTCTTTACTTGTATGGTAGAAAGGCTATTTTCTACAGCGCTAAGAACAAGTATCTACTTGTTAGAGGTGGAATCGAATACTTTGTAAGAGCTCATAAACCTAAGAATAATTATACTCTCATAAACTCCGGACAGATGAAAAGAATGATAAATTCATGCAAACAATTCTTACTAATGGTTGTAAAGGAAAAGAAACTTGATAAAACCAATGTATTTTAGGGCTATAATGCTGATCAACAAGCTGATATAGAAAATATTGTTTCAGAATATGATGTCTTGTTCCAAGAACCTAAAGGTCTGCCACCCAAAAAGGGAATAGTACATGATATTATTTTGCAGCAAGATGTTCCATTGCCTAACATTGGGATGTATAGGTTGTCTGATTTAGAGAATGATGAAATCAAGAAGCAGGTGTAGGAGTTGCTCGAGAAAGGGTTCATCGGGCCTAGCACATCACCATGTGGGTCACCAATTATTTTGGTGAGAAAGAAAGATGGCTCGTGGAGAATGTTTATTGACTACCGAGCACTGAACAAGATAACAATCAAAAATCATTATCCCCTTCCTCGAATAGATGATCTTTTAGATCAATTGAAGGACACTGTTTATTTCACCAAGCTGGATTTGCACAGTGGATACCATCAGGTCAGAGTTGCAGAGCAAGATGCATGGAAGACTACTTTCAAAACAAATTAGGGATTGTATAAATGGCTGGTTATTCCTTTTGGCTTGACCAATGCCCCTACTACTTTCATGAGATTAATGAATGATGTACTCAGACCTTTTCTTGATGATTTTGTTATTGTATATCTAGATGACATTCTGATTTTTAGTAAAACGTGGGAAGAACATTTAGTGCATGTTTAGCAAACATTAGATGTTTGGAAAAGGGAAAAAATTTATGTTAAACTCTCCAAATGTGAATTTGGCAAAACCTCTCTAAATTATTTGGGTCATATAGTAGGGGGAGGTGAATTGAAAATAGATCGCTCTAAAGTGGCAGTCATTGTAAACTGGCCTAAACCCAAGTCTGCTATAGAAGTGAGAAGCTTCTTAGGAGCAACACAATATTGGAGGGAGTTCATTTCCAATTTTTCCTCAATTGCAGCTCCCTTACATGCCTTGACAGGATTGAACAAGGTGTTTCAGTGGGGAGGAAAACAACAAAAAGCCTTCGACACCTTGAAAGAAAAGATTAGTACAAAACCAGTACTAGCACTGCAAGATCTACAAAGACCATTTGAGATCCAAATTGATGCTAGTGACTATGCCATGGCAGCAATGTTGACACAGCATGGTAAACCCATATGTTATCATTTTGAGATTTTTAATCCTGCAGTAGTTAACTATCCTACATATGACAAAGAATTGTATGCATTAGTTAAGAGTGTGAAAAAGTGGAAACATTACTTAATGGGCAAGGAAACAATAATACATACTGATCATCAGCCACTTCAATACCTACACTCCCAAACTAAGTTGCAGTAATCAAGACATTACAGATGGATTGGTTTTCTACAACAGTTTCATTTAGTCATCAGATATAAAAAGGGCATACATAAAAACGTTGCAGACATGTTATCTAGACCCATTATAAATGCATCTGTTAGCTCTGCTACATACTACAGCATTTGGAGGACCAAATACCAGCTTGGCCGTGTGTTTATTCTAAAAAAGAGCTCGCCGCAGTCTGTTTTCTTCTCCTCCTTCATTTTCCTTTTACTCTCATAATCCCCCTGCTAGCCCTGTCCTCCTAGAAAACTCAACATAAACCCTTTTCCTTAAGCCCTGGACACTTAACCCACGAACCCGTGCTGATATAACCCTTCGCCTTAATCCCCACCGTCGATCGCACATCACCCGATCCGATAGTCCCCACCGCGAATAACCTACACCGCTACTTCCTCCACCGTCCAATCTACTCAATCGCGATCGGATGGCTGCAAAATGCTCGTGCTTTAACCCACAGGGAAAGCAGTTTCCCTCCCATCACATCTGCCACACGTCATGTGCCTATTCCATCGCTTCCCCATGTACGAATACCTCCCGACCCCTGTAAGCAGTGCAGACAATACTGCTTACCGCCCACTTACCGTTCCCTACTCACTATTGTTCGTGCACCTTTGTCATCGATTGCCATCGGATCTATCTGCCCGAGATCCAATGGCACACATTTAATTGACACGTTGCTGCCTATTTCCTCCCGATTTCTCCCACTGTATCATCTCCGTCGTTCATTTATTTGATCCAATGGCCGATATTTGTTCTCCACCCGCTTGTACACCCGCCATGCAATCCTTACCCCTGGTCATGCCGTGCACCCAAAGGACAGAAGTGGCCATCTATTAGTGTTTGGTACATTACTACTTCAACTACTGCATTCATTGCATTATGTACCTGAGAGGAAGAAGAACGACGCCAAAGAGTAAATTCACATCGAGCAATTAAGGAATTTCGTCCTTCAGGATACTCCACTTGATCAAGAAGTACAACAGAGTATCAGAAAAGATCAATTTCATTCATTGAAGCAGCAGATCGTAGCAAAGGCCCATTTTAGATAGTTAACTTGGTTGGTGGTCCATTATGACCCCTCCACGCATAGAATAGCAGAGCATTTTTGTAATCAAACTCGATATATACCCAGAACACAGATGTAATCGGGGATGATGGTTGATGGTTGTTGTTTTGATGTAAGGTTCAACTTCTGGAGACTATAACTACTTTGATACCCTCAACATCTGGTCTTCATTTTCAGCTAATACAAGCTTCTTTTGCTGTTAATTGCTCACTTTCCACTTCTTCTCTGTTCTAGGCTGTGCCTTCTATGCATTTATTCATGTGCTCTTGATATTTAGCATTTGAGGGGTTGTCATCCCACCTCTGTGTTATAATATTGTATGTATTATTGAATGTGTTATGCAGGTTTCTTTTTACTTAGTGCCAGAGAGATGTCATCCTGTATGTGCACTAGGAAATAGATTTGCAGACATCTTTACTGGTTGCAGTCAACCATCACATGATCTTGTGCATCTGCTGGTGTGGTCATTGTTCTCCATGTTCACCTATTCCTTAAACTGTGAGTAGTTGGTGGTCTAAAGCCTTGTAGTCTGGGGGTGTTCACCCATGTCTAGAGTTAAGCATAGTAGAAGTGGTTATCTGGCTTGAATATGCATCATTCCTTCCATTCATCCATTTTCCAACATTAAGTTGAGTTTGTAATGTTCCTGAGCATCTCTGAGATACAACCTAGGAGAGTTTCTTGGGGTGATAACAACATCTACCATACTTAAGCATAATTCTGTGCTGCATGAAAGCTACACATAATAGTATGCTCAGGACATGGACTTTAAAGATGTATATGCAATTTTGAGTCAAGGCAAAAGAATAAAAGAATTGGACTATCACATGAAATACCGACTCTTATATCATTGTGGGAAACTCTGCATTCCACAAACTGAGAGAGTAAAGATAATTAGGGAAGCACACACTTCTCTGATATCAGGTCACTTTGGGGTAAGTAAAATAGTTGCACAACTGCAAAGGTTCTACTATTGGCCAAGAATGAGTGAAATAATTTCTAGATATGTAAAGGGATGTGTTATGTGTGTGAAAAGCAAGCCCAACAACAGAAAACTAGTATTGTACACTCCCTTACCAGTTCCTTCTCACCCTTGGAAAAGCATTTCCATGGATTTTGTTGGAGGACTGCCTAAATCTAGGAAAGGTCATGATTATCTATATGTTGTTGTGGATAGGTTCAACAAAATGTGTATTTTGATACTCTGCAGTAAATAGATTACAGCTGAACAAACTACAAAATTGTTCTTTGACATGTATGGGTTCATTTTGGATTACCCAGTTCTATTGTATCTGATCGAGACACCCAATTTGTGGGGAAGTTTTGGTCAAGTCTATGGGAACTAATGGACACCAAATTAAAGAAAAGTACAACTTTTCATCCACAAAAAGATGGCCAGACAGAAGTAGTTAACATGACAGTGATTCAGTTACTGAGAGGATATTGTAGCAAATACCCTAAACTTTGGGATGAACACTTGCGTTGTGTGCAACATGCTTACAATAAAGCCAAACACTCTTCTACACAGAGATCTCCTTTTGAGACCTGTTTTGGTTTCATACCAAGGTCTCCTTTGGATTTTGTATTTGGTAAAGATACCATGGTTGATAGACACAGTGGTGTGGAAAAGGCAACTAGGTTCATTGAACATATCCAGGAGATCCACCAGGTAGTACAGGAATAGCTGGAAAAGAGCCAGGCCAAGTATAAGGCTAGGCACGATAAGCATTAGATGGAGCATAGTTTTCAAGTTGGAGACCAAGTCTGGATGTATATCAGTAAGGACAGGATGCAAGGTGAAAGTAAAAAGCTAAAACCTATCAGGTATGGACCCTTTAGGATACTTGAGAAGATTGGTGAAAATGGTTTCACCTTGATCTACTAGCTTACATGCACATCTACTCAGTCATGAACGCAAATTGCTTGAGGTTGTTTGAACCTTCAATGATTGAGTACCCTGAAGAGCAGAGTCAATTACCTTCTGTTGATGACTTGCTACCTGAATATCTTAATGAATTACGGGAAGACACAGTGCTGGACAGGAAGGTAAGGACGATGTGTAGTGGATAGGTGGAATACCTCAGGATTGGGCTTAAAGGTTCAAAGCCGAGCAGTGCGAAGTGGATTCAGATTGGGCAAGTGAGACAGCAATTTCCTCACTTAGTTGATGCTTGAAGCAAACCAACTTTTGGTGGTCCAAAAGCTCTTTCAGTGGGAAGGTCTTGATCCGAATTGGATCCATTAAAGACTATAAAAGAACCATGACTATATTAGGTCGGGACGAATCTCTAAAATTCCAAAACAATGATCAAAAACACCCTGAACTAGTGGTAATGGCAGCCAATGTGGAACGACGAGGACCTTGGTCAAAGCGTGCTAACCGAGGCCCATGGACACTGCGCGGGAAATCAAAGTAGCCCCTGGGAGCCCCGGATCGGGAAAAGGAGGTGATTTTTGATGTACGATTAGCGCCTAGTGCTAATCGCGCATCGCAGGGCGAACAAGGCCAAAATCGAGGAGCCTTAAGCACTTAGTCGCGCTGGGAGCTAGAGAACTGTGGGCGGAGAAATTAAAAGCACTAATCATACAAGTCAGGACCCGCGCTTTGGAAATTGGTGGTATTGGTCGGGGGCCCTCAAAAGGTAAAAGGTTTTGGAGGAAGCAGAGCGATCCCACTCAACGATCAACGCGTGGCTGGGGAGGAGAGGGAAAACACCGTTGTTTGTGCATTATCGATCGAGCAAATCAACCGCATGAGACATGCATATGATGTTGGATCTAGGGGAGCCCAGATTAGACGGCTCAGATTGTGCCCGATGGAGGAAGCAGAATCAATAGAGAATTAAGTTGCGTTCTAAAGGTATTTAGTATCCATTTGACCGCCATGGTGGAGGAAGAACGCATCCACGATGTAACTAAAGAAATGAACCGACGAGCAGGCTAGCGCTGTTCAGATGAGGACATGTGGCCACTCCCTGAGCATTCATGCTAACGCCAAACAGGGAACTCCAAGCACAGCTGTAGAAGGCGAATTGACAGAGGCGAAAGAGGAACCGAACAGGCATGGAAACGAATGGCTAAAAGCCATGAATAGAGATAGAATACACAGTCAAGTTAGAGTGAAGTCCGAGAGATGAAGGAAAATGACTAGAATCCAGAGAGGAGGATGGAATACACAGAGAAGAAGGTAGTAAAGCAAGAGAAAAGCAGGACGGAATAGAGGGCCGAGCTGACACAACGATAGCATCAGGCATCACCGAGCTTGAGAGATTCGAGCCACTCCATAGAGGGATCTGTCCGGGCTGAGCACCATGTTGGGCTCTTACCACTGTAGACCAGAATGTCACAGAGCTGGTAGGAAGAAGAAGAGCCTGTGTTCTCCAATGGCTTCGGGAATCCAAAGAACCACCCTGCCAAGCAAACCTACTTTTGGAGAACTCACATTGAGTCCCTGCATTGTAATTCTCTGTTTAAAGACACAATAAAACAAGGCCACCACTGAATGCTGGACCAGAGACGTGGCCCTAGAGAATAGGGTGAACTCCTTATTAAAATTTCTTGTGTCTTTATGGTTGCTTGCTATATTTCTCTGTTGTCTTTCCATTTAAATGTCTGTGTATTGGCAATATGATCGATTCGTTGCTTAAATAACACAGAATGCACACCAGCACATGAGTCTTTAATACCTTTTGTTTAATAAAACTTTAACTAATGTCACTCATAGGGTGATTATTAGATGAATTACACATAGAAGAAATCGTTGAATTTCTTTAAACTGTTGTTTCTAGGGTAGCTGCCAAACTTAGAGGGCTAGCATTCTTTAGGAATACTAGTTTTCCTAGAAACCAATTGGCGACTCCACTAGGGAAGAAAATATGTTTGTTTGTTGCTAGTGTTTGTTTTATAAACTATAGACAGAGTCTGAAATCAACTAGGTAGGCTTCGAACTTCTCTTGCTCTACAATTGCATAGTAGATGAATCCTTCTTCATTCAATCTTTGGTTTAGTTTATGAATTAAACATTTGAATTACAAGCACATCTAGAGGCCCTTTTGGTAGCTCAGTAACCTCTCAAGAGATTCCTTCATACTTTTCTCTTTACTATTCATCAAAGCTCAACTTAACTAATTGAAAATAGCTGCATATCTCAGCCAAAATCCATTTCAGTTGTGCTCCCTGGACCATCGCACTGTCTTCCATTGTAACTCAGTATGTATCACACCTCTCGAGTATAGTAAGTGTGATGCATCTCTATTTCTGTGAAGTCGAGGTGTGATGACTGATTGAACTCTTTTTCCATTCTAGAAATTGAGGGTTTTTCACCTTGTTTTCCGTCTTGTTTGGTTGTTTTGCCGCAAATGAACAGTGCCTCCTTACTGAAGCCTACTTGCATCGCGTAGATCAGCCTCAATTGAATTAGGATTAGTGAATGTTTTTTATGTGTTTGTTCATCATTTACAATCCCTTATCAAAAAATTGTTTAAATCAATTTGTTGCTTTGATACAAAAGTGTCGTAATTGTCGTTTTGTGTCGAAAAGATAAGTGTCGTGAATTCTTCCTTCCCTTGATAATTGACTCAACTCTTCCTTCATGTATTTGATTTGATTTGTTTGTATTTGAAGTGTCGAAAGAATTTTTTATTCAAAGTTGAAAAGTGTCGTTGATTATTCCTTTCTCTTTTGAAGAAGAAATTGTCGAAAATGTCATTTTGAATGAAATATTTCAAATCTTTGCTGCATTTATTTTTCCTTTTTGGCATTTTTCACATTAAGGAGAATGAAAAAAAATACATGTATTTGCATGTAGAAGTTGTAGATTTGTGTGCGAAAATACGATTTAGGGAAATGCAGTAGGGTGTGCTCTTTGCTCTTTGCTCTTTGCACTGTTATTTTCTTTCCCTAGGGGCTAGGATTTTCATTGCTCAAAATAAACAAATTGTTCATCATTGTAGATTGAATTTTAGGAATTTCAAATCATCATCATGTGGTGAACCATTGAAAGGAAAGCTCTAAACAAGTTCAACTTAAAATAAGTTTCAATGAACCTAACAATGCTTTGGAACTTAACGCCACATCTCCAGAGGTCTAGGCTAGGGATGTGTTCCAGCATCATTAAAACTAGTGGCTATCATTTTCATTGAAGATTGCGTGATTCCTCCTCCTTGATACGACAAGTGCTAGCATGGAATTGTGCTCCCCATACCGTCACGTATATATTGGGAGACCACAATAGGCTTATATCCTTTATCCATAGGAAGCTGAGTCTGCTGCCCTATTGATTGCAATGCACTGAACAAAACATTCAGGAAGGTTGACTGCCATACATAAGTCCTTGGTAATTTCTCTTTAATTTATCGTCAAGGTTTATATTGCAATTTTGCGACTGGTTTGGTAATCCCTTTGGCTAGATTTTCCAAAGTAGTCACTTTCGTTCCTTTTTGATTCTTTAGAAGAAAAGGTCCATTTGAGCACCTGTCCTTTCAGGCTCATTAAAAATCGAAGGAGACTAGAGTCATCTTTAGCTTTTTCTCGACTCTTAAGAACTAGAAAAGCAAAGTTGTGTCAAAGCGTCATCAAAATTAATTGAATTCGGAATAACATCCCTATTCCTTAGTTGATCTTAGGTTGAGATATATGGAGACAAATCCAGAGTCCACCAACCAAGGGATCCCTTTCGAAGGGAATCCTAGTCCTTTTCCTTCCTTTGGAAATATTGGTGCTCCTTATATGGCTACATTATCCCTTCTTGGACTTACCATTGGCCTGCCAGTATGGCTGTTTTTAACCTCTTTGGTTCAAAACGGGGGTACATCTTCAACTGAACAAAATCAATCTCTAGTTGATCCTAAAGTTGACCCTTCACCTTCTTCCTCATTTGTTTCTCCCTCCCCTTCTTCCTCTTCGCTTGGTGACAGTAGTGATACTAGTAACCAGGTGTCTAAGAAGAAGAAGCAAATTTAGCAAAGGGGCAACCAAGTAGCCATTGCTTTGAGAGCATCATATGATGAAAATCTTCCCATTAAGCTTCCCAAAGCCAAATTTCCATGCATAATTTGTATAGGATACCATTTTCATCGAGATTGTCCTTGCTTTACTTGGATCTCGAAATAATGGTCTCCCCATTCACACCATACCATGTCATCAACTTCTAGAGATCATGTTGATAACACACCTTCAACTAGTGATAGTAAAGTTCATGGATAGAGGAGAAAAGTTAAGTTCCCATGTAGGTTATGTGAAGGTAACCATCCCTTCACCTTTTTCCCTTTTTTGATGAAGCCAAAAGAGTGTTGGATAACTGTCCTGCTTCACCACAATGACTCCCATCTGCTTATAAGAAACTCTCCCTAGATCCTTCACTAGTTGAAAAACTGACTGACTTAAATCAACCATTGGTCAAAACCACTCTCTCTAAAAGTGAATCTTATGAGTCTACACTTGACCAAAGTCAAGAGGTTGAGGTAACAATTGACCCAATTTCACCTTCAGCTACTCGTACCTTTCCCAAAGAGAGTGAAAATGATACCGTTCAAGCTATTTTTGTTACTTTAGATTCTAATGAGCATGGGGGTAATCCACCTGTTCCATTAAGACAGGAGGAAAATCCTCCAGTTCTCATAACACAAGGGGTTAATTCTTCCATTTCTTCAGTACCCACTTGTTACACAGTAATTTCTCACTGTCCTTGCTACCCCTTCTCCCGCACCTTGGAGGACTCGTTCTGGGACCTGTGAGAAGTGACATGACCTGGAAACACTTGCATTGTATTCCCCTAGACATGAACTTCATGTGCCCTGAAGACACCTTCTGCAAAATACCCATAAAAATAGCCCTTTTTCCATTGGCGTGGTTTCACTGTGTATCACTCGCGCCAATGGGGGAAATACTCCAAAGAGGGCGCGCCAGCTAGCGATCTGTCTCACAGTCACATTCGCGCCAGCCCAGTTGGGTAAATTTTTTAACAAACAAACTTACAAAGGTTCTTCCTAACCCACTCATGAACTAAATCTATATTGAGTTGGGCTAGTTTGGCTTCGAATCTCCATAGGAGGGAAGTAGTTCTCCACCTCTCATGGAAGCTTCTTAGTGATAAGGCCAACCCCATGAATATTGTGGGCAATCCTAACTCCTTCCCCTCTATCTATAAAAGCTTGTCCTTTTGCCTTTGACAAGCTAGTTCCAAATTCTAAGTCCCAAAGTCTGAGAATTGCTAAGCTCATGCTACAAGAAGCCTTCTTCATCCCCATAAGGCTAAATCTAAAGTGAGGAGATTCTTGTCTAAGTAACCAAGGAGAGAGAGGCTTGTTCCCCATTCCCGACAAGCTTTGCAAGGCATGTGCTACTGATCACCCAGCCAAAGGAGGATTTGACGGTAGAAGTATGGCTGTATTCTTCTTTGTTTATCAATAATAATAGACGACTATCATTATGGTTTCACTCTTATTGTCTTTATAATGATGATTGAGTTATATCCTTTCTGACTGATATATAGTTGCATCTATTGGATTGTATGCTTGTATTTGTGTCGTTCTTTGCATGTGCAGGTGTCTGTTCACGAGGATTGTGGGGATTGTGACTAGCCGGAGCAAAGGAATGGGAGCGATGACTCTTCTAAAAGTACTAGCGTTGGAATCCAAGTAGGCTCTCATCATCGATCTTTGATTTGCAATTAGGAACCTGCGTGTTAGCGTTGTCTGATTGTTGCTAGACCCCATTTAGGCTAGTAGGGATCGCCTCTGTCCGCAAAGGGAATTTACCTCCACAACATCACCGAACAATGGTGAATATTGGTTCAAAGGAATGAGCCTAGATCTTGAATACTACAAGCCTTTCTTAAAAACACCATACAGGGAACATGCCCACATTATGCCTTTCAGATACTTATCGAAGAAATATGCCCCTTTGATGATGATTTTCATGAATTTATTTACATGTGAAGGAAGATTCTCCAGGTTGTATGCTTATCATATTCGCACTCCCCAAGCTTGTTTCATCACAGTATAATCAAAACTATTGTCCTTCACTAGCTTGCAGAGAAAGGTATGGCTTGGGAAGCCTTTTTGGAAACATCCTTGAAATGGCATGAAGCCAATGTAGCAACTTAGCCTTCTAGTTGCCAAAACAACAAATGGAGGTGGGGTCCTCTAACACAATGGAGAAAACTAAAGTACCTAAGTCTGAGGTTACTAAAGTGTACAAGTGAGGATAGAGGCTTGTGTTTTATTCTCAAGGAGAGAAAGGGGCCAAGCCTTCTTCATCGACAAAGCAGGGATCAACAGTGAAATATAAAGACATAGTTGAGCATGAGTTCGAGCTAGTTGAAACAAAGGCCGAGGATCAGACTTCAAGCATGCAATAGACAATGAGAGACAAAGAGTATCAAATCAAGGAGCCTACAATCAATATGGATAGAGAAAAATGTGTCATCTCATTCCTTGAATAGGAGAATAGTCAGCTCAAAGCAAAGGAATTGATCATGGAAAAAGAACAAGCCAAGTTATTGCAGAAAGTTTGCAAAGGCAAAGAAATCACAGAATCAAGCGAGACTAAAGGATCAAAAGGGAAAGGAAAGACGAAAACCCCAAGAAAAAAGGGCCTGAAGAAAGCTTTGCAAGAAGAGGAAAAACACATCCTATTGAATGAAACATGGTCCTAGAAGATATAATTGCTCCTGAGGTCAATCAAGACAAGGAGTATTGGCTCAATAGGGTGAATGAACACTTGGAGAAGCTCCTTCAAAAGGCTAACAGAGATAATTAGTTGCTCAAACATATGGTGCACCACCTCTAGGCTCAAAACGTTATTGCCAATGTCAAGGTAAAGCAACTTGAAAACAAGCTCAAGGAAGCCAAAAAAGTTGAAAAGGATGAGGGAAACTTGGAGATGCTTCTTGAAGAATCTATGAAGGTTTAAAAAACATATTTTTACATCTTCAAGCCAAATGTGAGAAAATTCTGATTACTTTTGGATCTCTTGTACACGTTGTTCCGAGACCACAGTGTTAGAACTGCTTCCCTAGATCTGTTCCTACGTCCCTTGTATTTACACGAGCTTGCCTGCAATTATTGTTGTAATGACGAAGGCCTCGTCGATCCAAGGCTGAACGCATGCCTTCAAAACTGCTTCTCTATTTTTTGTTGCATCCACTTTCTCTTTTAGCACTTTGGCCTGCTGCATTCGTGCGAGCCTCTGAGTGAGGGCCACTATCTACGTAGTCCCTTTGATGTTGTCATACTGTTTTTGGAGCCCACACACCTTTGTCTCTAAGCACTACATGTTAGGGTCCTCCTGCAGATTGGTGAGGACCTCGAATGACTCTTCCAACATCTTGGTGTAGTCCATTTCTGCACTGCAAATCTCTTCCATCCCTGATGTAATAGTGTTGGCACGCTATTCTCTTACTTCTGGAGGGGTGGATGGTTGCGCCTTCAACGAAAAATCTACTATCTGAAGGTTCAAATCCATCTGAATCTTGGCCATTTCTTCGTGCACCTCACGCACCCTTGCTACTAATCATTGGATGTGAGCCTTTTTTGGTGCTTCTGTTGGGATGGCCAGCTCAAGGACCATCTGGCATGCTTCTTCCAGTACCTCTACCATCTGCCTATTCTGTGACACAACCACGTCATGCTGCAAGCTCAACTATTCCATGTTGATCTTCTGCTCACTCATCACCTGTAACATGCAGCTCTCCCTAGCCAACAATTTTGCAATAATCACATCATGCAAAACATAGAGCTTCTCCCACAAGAGTGCAACCATGTTAATCCTGAGGACTTTCAAGGTACTGATCGTAATCTTGTCAGCTTCATTTGTTGTAACCAGTACCCCCTCTGGTAGCACTATTGTGTTGGTTGTCCGAGAGTGTAGCATTTCCTCAGCTGTAGTTGTCCCTATTGTGAGGCTGGTCAAAAGAGTACCAACCTAAGGAGTGCACACCTACAACTCCTAAATCTGCACTTGGAAGGCCCTCAAAACAATCTGATTTTCCTCCACAAAGTTCTGGAGGGCCTCTGTGGTGACGTCGTGCATTGTCTCTCTTATATCATGCAGATCACCTCAGTAAGGGTGATCAGGTCGATCGATAGCTTGGATGCTTTCACCTTCTTACGCGGGCCTGTCTTCTTGCTAAGACGTTGGCACTTCAATAGTGTTGAAGTTGTTTGTGGATATGCACTACCCTCTTCTTCCTTTGTTTCCATTTCTTTCTCCCGCTCTGGTGGAGGTGAGTTTTGGCCCTCGCGCGCCTTCTCTATTGCATTTCGTACTGCTGTTGCAGTGACCTTTTCTATTGTGCTGCTACCTACGCAGGGTCCCATGCCTCCTACACTTTTGTTTCCACTACTTCTTTCCTTCTTTTTTCTACCAAATATACCATGCGCAGTTTGGCCTCTGCCTTCTTCTTCTGCACAATAGAGTTCTCCATTGCAACAATGTCTGGGGCGCGCCACTCCGACGGCCATGTCTCCAGTACATCAAAAATCACATCATCATTGGCTATGAAGGGTAGCTCGCTCCATTTCTTGTTCGGGTCCTTGCGCGCTTTGAGATATATGTGGTGGAAGTTAGCTTTAAATTCTGCAAAACTTTGCAAGTTGTTGTAGGCAGTGGGTGATAACGTGGCTTGCGGTTAATCCCCATTCTACCGTTCATCTCCATGAACACCTAGAATATATTTTTGTCTCGGATTTGGTTCGCATCCTTAGTGGCCCATAGTGAAGCGTACTTCATGGCCTCTAGCAGATCCCTTGCAATTGTAGGGAACTGGCTGTCCTCTGACAATTCCCCTGCCACTAGCACTATGGAAAACAGAAGCCATGCATAGTGGAATGTTTTTCCTTGTTCCTGTGTGTTATAGACATATTTGGGCACTAAAACCCCTATCATATATGTCGATAAACCAAGGGCTCTTTAACCCCTAAAAGTGTTGTTTCATACCCTAAAGGATCATGGTCAGCTGATTACATCATTTCCTAGAAGTTCCACCTGAAAACCCACTCAGAACTGACCAAAACTGGACCATACTGACTTCTCCATGGTCAAGGTGAAATACATACTGACTACTACACTAGCCAGGTGCGATGCATACTGAAAGAGCCTTCTATGGGGTGTGATGAGCAAGAAGAGATAAATGGCAGAGACAAGTTTCTAAGTGGATGCTCATGGAATCTTCTAGAAACTTCTCCTATGACACTTGCCTCTCTGAATTCGCCCAGGTATGAGTAAGAGATCAGAGAAATCTCCAAGTGGAACCAAGAACTATCAGTGGAATGACACTAATCAAAAACCTAGAGCTGACTCACCCCCTTTCAAGACATCTATATATGGATCCCTCATCTGAGAGATCTAAGGGCAGGAATCTTGTAATTTGTAAGGAAGTGTTGTTGGTTTCTCTTTGAGAAGGAACATTGTATTGTTGAGTGATCTTGCTTTTCATGAGGTGAAGAGGGCTTTGATGCTGGGATGATGATGCTGGATCAAACATCTGGGTTGTAATCCTCTCTTCTACTATTAATAAAGTTATTTGAGTTTTCCTCCATATAATCGTGTATTTGTGAATCTTGCCACTTGTGAATGCAATTGTATGGTCAATGTATTTCGAATTCTGCATTGTTTATGGTATTATAGATTTTGATGCTTTGATGGTGTTTTGCTGCTTTTCTTCTATAGGTATTCTCTAAAGCGGACAAGTAGGAGAGGAGTGGAAATCTCTATCAAGGGAGAGAGGAAACAAGCAAGGAGCCAAGCGAAAGATTTAGGTCGGTACTCTTTGCTTCTCTCTTATCTATCATACATAAAGGAAATCACAATTTACTTTGATTGTCTATTTCTAAGATAGCTACACATCTTAATGGGACTAGCAGATCGAAAAGACACTAGTTTTCTCGGAAAAAAATGGCGAATCCACTGGGGAATGAATATTTTGTTTGTTTGTTATTTTTGTTTGCTTTATAAACTACAGACGGAGCTTGAAGTTAAGCCAGATAACCTTAGAACTGCTCTTGCTATGCAAGTGCAAAGTAGATCAACGCTACTTCAGTCAATCTCTAGGTTGGTTTATGAACTGAACATCTGACTTGCAAACATCCTAAGTGCCCTTGTGGTAGCTTAATAACCTCCTAATATCATACCCCTGTACTTTGTTTTTACTGTCTATCATAGCTTAGCTGAAATAACTGAACTTAGCTGCAAATTTTGAGCAAAAACCAAACTCATTTTAATTCCCTGGCCCATCACACTGTCTCTAGCTAGCAGCCTATATGCATCGCACCTCCCATGTGTTGCAGGTGAGATGCATCCCTGTTTCCCTTAAGGATAGGTGCGATGATTGAGTGATATTGTTTTCCTCTTTGGAATTTGTTTTTTTCTCCTTGTTTTCAGCTCTATCCAGTAGTTTTGCTGCCTATGATCAGTATCTCACTGTTGAAACCTTCTTCCTTTACATTATTCAGCCTCCATTGATTAGGATTTGTGAATGTGTTTTATGTATTTTTCATCATTTACAATCCTCCTTTGTCAAGGGTAGCTTAATCGAACTATCATTTTTTTATTCAAAAGTGTCATAACTGTCATTTTGAGTCAAGAAGAAGACTGACATAAAGTCTTCCTCCTCTAGATAGTTGACTATACTTTTTTCATTGTATTTGATTTGAATTTTCAATATTTGAAGTGTCGAAAGCAATTTTCAATTCGAAATCAAAGGTGTCGTTTTAGTCTTCCTTTCATTTTGAAAAGAAATTGTTGAAGTCTCGCTTTGAAGAAAATAGTTTAGATTTGTACTTAGTTTTCCTTTTCGGCATTCTCACATTAAGGAAACAAAAAACAAATACATGCATGTGCATTTGCATTTAGACTGCATGCAAAAAATGATTTAGAAAAAGTGCATTTAGTGTGTGCTCTTTGCTCTCTATTGAAAGAATCGTACTCTTCTTTCCTTAGTAGCTAGGATTTTCATTGCTAAAAGAAAACAAACGAATGTTTATCATTTTAGATTGCATATTTAGGAATTTTACATCTACATCACGCAGTGAACCTTGAAAGACAAACTTCTAAAAAATATCAACTCTCAAATGAACCTCAATGAACATAAAAACACTTTGGAACCTAACGTAACACATCTAGAAGTCTAGGCTAGAGACGTGTTTCGGTGTCATAAAACCTGGTAACTATCATTTTCATTGAAGGTTGGGTGATTCCTCCTCTTTGATATGACAAGTGCCAATACGGAATTGTGCTCCCCTTACCGTCAAGTATATATTGGGAGACCACAATAGGCTAACATCCTTTATCCTTAGGAAGTTGTGTATGCCGCCCTATCGATCGTAATGCACTGAACACAACATTCACGAATATTGATTGTCGTACGTTTCCTTGGTAATTTCTCTTTAATTTACCACCAAGGTGTATATTGCAGTTTTGTGATTGGTTTGGTAATCCCTCTGTCTAGATTTCCAGAGTAGTAACTTTCATTCCTTTTCGACTCCTTAAAAGAAAAGGTTCGTCTGATCACTTGTCACTTTAGGCTCATTAAAAATTGAAGGTGACTAGAGTCATCTTTAGCTTTTTCTCGACTCTTAAGAATTGAAAAAGCAAAGTTGTGTCAAAGCATCATAAAATTTATTTAGTTTGAAATAAATTTTTCCCTTTAATTTTTGAGTTGATCAAGTAATCCACAATCGTGGAAGAAAGTCAATCAAAACCTCGTCGTTCGCGGAGACTAGCAAGTCAACCATCTTTGACTCTGGAAACAAAACCAATTCTCTTGGTTTATATGAAACTTGTGTTTCAACATCATCAAAGACTCCAGTTACTCCAATTATTTCTGGTACATCTACCTTTACAGAAGAAGTTCCATAGTTTTAAGAGGACATTAGAACTGATCCTAGTGTAACGGTAAACACTTCTATCCCTAAACCAGCTCCATCTAGCACTGATCCAGAAACTAAAGTTCACTTACCTAAACATCTAGAAGTTGAGTTCTAGAATTCAGAAGGTGTCACCCCTCCAGTGTCTGTTACTGCAAAAGCTATACCTTCTTTCGCTCCGGAAATATTTTACAGACCTGATGGTCTACCTCTTCCACATGGACTGATTGCTATAGAAGAGATTGTAGAGGATCTTCCATCCAGTACCCCATTTGGAACTAGGATCCACCTATATCCTTCTACTATAGAAGTTAGTTCTTTTAATCACCCTTCATCGCAAGTTCCTGTCGAATCGCTAGGAAATATTTTGGATATGTTAGGTTCCTATACCAATAGGTTTCTTTTTTCATGATTGACAGTGGAAGGGATAAATATGTTCATCATTGCATGTTGCAAAGGTTCCATATTTTGTATACAGACTAGGAAAATTAAAAAATGAAAAGAGGGTATGCCTTAATAAAATAATCAAAAGGCAAGAAAAATCAATTGGTCAAAAGAATAGTGAAAATGAACCCCAAATCAAAGACCAGGAAAGTGGCCAGTCAAAATTCCACTACTATCTTTTGGGCAGCACCACAATGTACAAATACTGCTGCTAATTATACTTGATGGATGGCCCTACAGTTTAATCTGGCCCATGCCATGTTTAAATTGCTTGTTGCATAATAGAGAATGATTCCTGTCCAAATAGCTCAAGCTTGGCAGATGACTAGCTAGGTAGAGAAATGAAGGAGCCCAACTGCTTAATCTGGGTCCTTGGAAGAAATAAGGGTAGATTTAGATAGGAGGGCAGTCAAAAGAAAAAGAGGACAATCAGGGTTCGCTAATTCAAGTGCACCCAATTGAAGTGAAGAAAAAATGTTAGGATTGCTAGGCTGGGTAAGTAGTGTAAGGTTGCAGAAGTAAAGGTGCCATTACCATTTGGATTATAATGAACAACCCATCTCATTCAGGATGTTGGCACCATGGCAGAGGTTTGATGACATAACAATTGGAATCATGACTAATTTCCCCCTTTTTCCCCAAACATCATTTATTAACACCCCCCAAGGACCTTGGGATCTGCCCAAAAGTCTTGTTTCACTTCATTCCATAACAAGCACCAAGTCAAACTATGAGTTTACTCAAGGAAAAGAAGCCACATTTCTTGTGTAAAAATCACTATTTTGAATTCCATTTCTCTAATACAATTAAGTTTCACTTCATAGAATTAGTTTTTCCCCCTGCATTTTCACCTCACAAAGTCATATTAACAACTAATTTATTATTTAGCTCCTTAAGCATTGTTCCCCCTCCCTAGTTCTACAAAAAACTATATAAAAATCCCAAAAAATCTATTAAATACCCTATCCTTGGCAATGTAGCTATAAAAGTCATCTCTTGGGGAATGTTTAGTCCATCTGGGACTAGTGTTAACCCTCCTTCACCCTAAAGACTATGTGTTTGATTGAAACCTTGTTTAAATTTAATAACCATAGTGTCCCCGCTCATATACTTTATTCTTTTCCCCCCCGCGCTAATGTGCAAAGGTTTGTTTATACATTAAATAAACACATAAGTGGGCGCGTTTGTAATAAACCTTCGCTAAAACCTAAGTCTAAACCCTCCCGCTCCTATTGTTTATTGTTATTTATATGGCGGGTCCCATGCCTAACCCTCCGCCAACACGCAGTCCCCTCCAACCGTCTGATGCACAGTGATCCCGATCCAAAGGTGGGTGATCGATTTCACAGGCAAACAGGCGGAGGTTTAGCATCTGGGGGATTGGCGGTTTCACCATCGTACCCCCGCCATGCGTCGCCTTCCCGGGGTGTTCGGAGTCCCCCTATTATAACGCTTATGACCCAAGGGTGGTGCGGGGAATACTGGAAACCACCCTCTGCCCTATGACGTCACCGCCCACGTTCACCGCCGCTGCTCCACGTCGCCCCCACGTCATCCACCCGCGTCGACGCCCTGCCACTGTGTCATCGCCATGTTGTCATCCTCGTCAGCCGCCACATCATCCTATCGTACCTGGGACCCACCGATGACATCATGCTGACATCATCGCCAAAAAGTGCCAAAAGCGCCAATTTTGCATAAAACCACACGAAAGGGCCATTTTATGTCATTTTCACGACTTATTTCCGGAGCGCTGTGCATGCTGTTTATGACGATTTGCCGCCAAACTTGGAATTTTACCGTTCGAGCTGCCACCACCTGCAAATTCAAGTCAATTGCTTACCATTGCACCATTTCAATGTCCTCAGAGCTGCAAAAACCATGTACTTGCCCACAGTTCGCCTATTTTCACCCCTTTTTTCGCCATTTTTCTCCAATTTACTTGCAAAAAATTCTGCAAGCTTGCCACTAGGCCAATTATGTACTTGAATATTGCCTAAATTTCCTGGTAAAGCTCCTGCTCCAGCAAAACTAAGTAAACCCGCACCCTCCTACAAAATGCACTGTTAAAAGAGTGATTTTAAGACCGAGCTGCCGGCAGAATTCAATACAACTGTACATTGATCCCTCTCACTAAAATTTCCTCTACAAAGCTCCAGCTACTTACCTCAAAAACAGTCTGTTTCTCTCTACAGATTGCCCCACAGTTTATCAATCTAATAAATAAGTCTATTGAAACTCTGAAAGTTTTCCTCTACCATAAATACAAACAAGACTAGTCACTCCCAAGTATAAATTCAATTTGCAGTCTTCACTAGTTTCACTAATCCTGAGCTCAAGTATTAATCTAGAAAAGATTTCAATATGGCCACTCCAACAGCTCTAGATGTAGCTCCTATTAATACACCTAACAAGGAGCTTGAAGCAATGCCTTTAGTGGACAGTGATTTCCTCATTCAGGATTTTGTTGGAGAGAGGAACCACTTGCAGACCTTCTGCCAGCTGAGGAATAACCACTTAAGCAACAATGACATGTATGGTATCTGGGAGTCAAATCTGCCCATCTATTTCTTGCCTTCTGTGAATGTTTTCCCTGAAATAATCCACCTCTGTGCTGAGAATTATGACCAGAGCCTCAGAGCTGTCACGTCTCCATCTGGAAGCATACTTTTTCACATTACTCTCGATTCCATCAATCAGATGCTCAATTTCAAGCAGACCCAACTGCTCTTCCCTTTTTCCATAAAATACCTGCTGGATGAAGGCTCCAAGCTCTCCAGCACTGAGATTGCTACAGTTGCCAAGACTTTCATGAGAGCAGACCGCCAACCTACTGGGCCACCTCCTTTCCTGTATGTAAATTTCAATGAGGTAGGCAAGCTGCTTGTAGACATGATATCCTCGGTGTTGGGTTTCGTAACAAGTGAACATATTGATGAAACAATGTTGGTCCTTTTGTCTTCATACAGCCTTGGGAAGCCCCCTACTATGAAATACAACTATGCCAAGTTCATTGCCAACAAAATACATTACCAACTACTAAAGCTGGACAGGGAGGCAATATATAAGTATTCATCATACATCTGTCACCTATTCATGTACTATCAGATAGATTGCTTCCAATGCCCTATCAAGAAGCTGGATTCACAGGGTGAGAGGAGGTCTTGTATCTTTTGGTCTTCAGTTTTTCATCATGTCTAGAATTCTCCATATTCTTACTTTGAGGACATTGACCAATTTGTATATCCAGTCACATGCCTTTTGAAAAGAACTCCTCGTCCTAGGTTGTCATGTGACATGCAGAAAATATTGCAGCTATCCAAGAATTATAAAATAGGTGATTGGTATCTATACCAAAATCACACAGTCATCAGGATCTATGGTCGTGAGCTCTGTCCTTACAGGCTCCCAAGGTACGTTCCTATGAGATTGTTTGCCTTGGAATACTATAGGCAACTCATCAATTCTGATCTTACACGTTTTCATAGTGCCAAGAAGAAAGCTAACCTGAAATTCAAAGACCGTCTAGGCCCCTTCATCATGAACAAGAAAGATGGTTGGCAAGAGGCTGATCAAATACTGGGGCAACAACTTAAACTAAAAAGGAGTTTCTGGTGGGTCCCTTATGACCCTAATGGCTTTATCAGTTCTAGAAGAGTCAAATATAGGTTGTTAGCCTATAAGCATTGTCCATATCCACAAATTGAACATATTGCCAACCAAGATGAATGGGTGCCAGGGACATTAGTTGTGGAATTTACTCAAGAAGAGACAATGAAGCAAACTGTAAAAGATTTAGAAAAAACTCTTGACTTGGATTCTTTTCACCAGGTGACATTCAAGCTACCAATCCAAGTCGGAGAAGGCACATCCACTGCTACAGCTGCATAGACCATCCAGCAGGCATCTGCAACAACAATAGTTACAGCAAAGGGAAAGGAAGTGATGGATGCACAGTAGGAAATAGAGGCAGAGCAGCCTAGCACTTCCAAAGATCAAAATCAAGGGCAAGCCCTTCCACAGCAAACTGAAACATCCCAAATTCCAGTCTTGCAAACTCCTCTCAATGAAGAGAGAGGTAGAAAACGGGATAGAGAGGAGCCCACACCTCCAAGTGGGTCAACCCAGCAACCAAAGGCCAAGAGTCCAAGAATTGACCCTCAGACTGAAGAACGCATCAGTGAAGAAAGGGTAGAAAGCCAAAGCAGAGAAAGAGAATCCAGCCAGCAAGCTGCTACTAGCTCATTCTAGCAGGAACAAGGTATGCAGCAAGGTACAAAAGTGTCCTCTTCCAGACAGCAGGGCAAGCAACCAACTCATATCAAAGGAACGTTTATGGAAATCAAGGCACAAAATGAACTTTTAAGAGTACAACTTTATGATCAATTCTTGAAGACAACACCCTCCAAGCAGCAAAGATTGATGGTAGCATATGATATCAAGGAGGACGAGATGATTCTTACTCATTTTAAGCCTAAGGTTCCAAAGCCCAAATCATCTGCAGACTACACAAAGACAAATCTAGAGGTCCTCTCCAAGGACATACATCCCATGGATCAAATTGAACTACACAAGAAAACAGGGGAAATGGTTTATGCCACACTTGCAGACAGGGCCATGCTGGCCCATCAGTTAAAAGAATCACTGAAAAATACAAATACACAGTTAGATTTGGAAAGGATGTCTTCCACTACTAAGGACAACCGGATAAAAACTTTGGAAGACATAATTATTGATCTAGGACATGATCCTAAGGATCCAAAGGGTATCAAGGCCCTTATGAAGAAAAAGGAGGATGACATTGCTGCACTCAGAAAGCAGGCAAAGCTGCCTTCAACCATTCACCCTCAAACAACAGAACTTGCACAGGAAAAACAGGTTGATGAGACCATGGATTTGCTTCTAAAGATGAATCAGAGAATATTGCAGATGGAGGCAGAATTGGAAAAGGCCTTGCAAGACAAGTAAGGGGAGTCAACCTCCCAACCCCCTCAAACATCTACAACTCTTGGCCCTGCTCCTCCTACACAAAAAGCAGTAGCCCCTCCTGCCATTCCAGCACCTACAATAGCTACATCAACTACAGAAGCAACAACAGTAACAACAATAGCACCTAAATCTAGTATGAGCATGGAGGACCTAATGAAGGCTGTCAAGGAGCTTGAGATTCAAGTGACGGAAATAAATGGGGCCAAAGAAATATTGGCCAAACTAGAGGCCAGTTATGACAAGTCAAAAATGACAGTGGCCGAGAAGCAAAGGGAAATAAAAGCCCTAGAGACCAGAGTAAAAGCCTTAGAAAAGGAACTACTTCTAGACAAAACTCTGGCTGAGATTAAAAAGATTTTGTGGGCCAAAATTGGCCAATCAATCAATGACCAATGGCAATCAATACAGGCCATTCATGAGAAAATTGAATTAATAGGCATAGCTCAAATTGAAATTCAAAAGGCCAGAGCAGCATTGGGGATCATGCCTGAGCAGGCTAACAAGATGATCCATTTCCTAAATACTCACACCAAGGAAGAATTGGCAGCACTAGATATAAACATTCGAACATACATTATCCTAACAGCAAAGAAAGTGCTGACCTTGAGAAATTTCACACAGACTCTGGAAAGGAAATGTCAAGATATGCAGGTAGAAATAAATGATTTCAAGACCAGAATAACAACATTGCAAGATAGAGGATTGCCCAGCCTAGTGACTGGCACTAGAAAATTGTTGTCCTTTAAACAATACACCACCATAATCAACAATTATGTTGAAAATCAGATTACAGCCTCCACCAGCTCCACTGAAGAAGCAGGACCTCCCTCTGGGCAGTCTCTATATGATAAATTGGAGAATCTATTTTTTATTGAGCATGAAATTAATCATCTGTTTGAAGTGCCTCAAAACTTTTATAGATATACTGAAGTAGATGAAACACTCATAAAGATAAGGACACATCAATTACCTCCAGCTGATTGGTGGCAAGCAATGCTGGAAGTATTGCCCAGGTGATTTAGGTATATTCTTCCTTTTTGTCATCTTCAGATCTTAGACACAGTACAGGTCAGCAAAGAATCAAATACGCAGGAACTACAGAAAGCATCAAACACAGTGACTCAGCAATGCACTAAGACAACGTGCTCAACAAATGCAGATTAAAGACGCAGCTACAGCCAACTTGGTTAATCCAAAAAGTCAAAATTTGTTTGACAGAAAGATAGCTGCCATACCAATATTAACTGCTGCAGTTATTTCTTTCATTTATTTCTGTAAGAGAGTTGGTGATGTAATTTATTGTAAAATGACTCATCATCAAGATATTTTATCTCCTATTTTTGTATATATATCCTCCCATAGAGCGTATTGGGGGTAGGTTGTTGTGAATCTTTCTGAAGAGTTGCATTGTATATCTTAGACCTTTTTGCTAATAGAAATTGCTGGTGAAGTTACTGGTTCCTATACTATTTGAAGGTGGAAATGAAGGACTGTGTTATGTTGCAGAATTCCTATGTCATCTAATGGAACAATAAGTTACTCTGAATTGTGTTTGTCTTTCTATGTATGCAAAAATTTCATATATGTTTCATGTTCTTAGCAATAGGGAAAAGGAATAGCTTAGGATTTGTTTAGATACACCCTCTGCTCAATCTCTATTTCTAAATATGTTTTCTTCAGAATTAGCCATGGATGTGAATTCTTAATTGCTCATATTTAAACTAATTATCTAACTGTGAATATTGTTTAAGAATTCTTAACTGCTCTTAAACAATACTCCCACTTTCTCCCCTTATTAGCCTAGTGAAAGATTCTTAATTGCCTTTCACTCATTAATGTCATAACTTCATCACCCAAACTTGAATAATTGTTCCACAAATGCCTATCTGGCTTTGCAGCAATATTATTCCATCAAAGACATTCTTCAACAGTATACAGTCATGAACTCCATTGCCCAATGGCTCAAGTTTTTCTGTAATCTATATACCAGCTCTGTTTGAATTCACCAACCAACCAAACTTAAAACAAAATCAGTGCACCATAACTAGCCTAAAATCACTCACAACAATGCTAAATTATAAAGAGAGATCCCTCTCTGGTTGCAGGTAGGCTAGGAACTGTAACTAAAATACTAATTAGTGGTTACCTCGGTCGTATTCCCTTTAGGAAGTAGGGAACAACCTGAGTGATAACATCATTGGCGACTCCACTGGGGAATCTTCAGTTTCAAATTGCCACTTAAAAGGAAACAAGCTTCCTGTTTTTCAAACGAATCTCCTGGGAAGCACCTCTAAAAAGCTATGACTATAAGCTTCTCATAAAACACTAAGAAAGCAAACTCAGAAGCTGGCTCCAAATAAGAAAACTCGTTACACTAGGTCAAACCCTGACCCAGATCCTCCAACTATTTTTGAAAACCCCAATTTAATCCCTAAGATCCTGAAGAAGCAAGAGCAACAAGAAAAGTTCTCTGATTCAAGTGTTGAAGCGGTTCAGTAGAGCTATATTCCCACCCCTACTAAAATATCAGTTCATCCTCATTTTACTTCTACTTCCCCTAGTTCTTCATCCACTGTTGGCATTATCGTTCTGGTATGGTTATAGGTTACAGATGTTGTACTTGATGGCAACACCCATGGCAAGGGCTCTCAATATGAAGAAAATTAATCTGTACGCAGGAGAACAGTTCAGAAGATGCGTACCCGCAGGTACGCTGTGCAGGGACCACGTCCAGACACGCAGGTTACCCATTCATGAGGTGCGTACCCCCAGTGCACACACTTCAATGCAGTAAAGCACGCACACGTGGGGTTCCTTATGTTTAACCCTTGGTATTTAGCCGACGGTATTGTGTTATCATGGTTCTGGCCCGTGGTATTGTTTTAGTTTATTATTATTATTGAGCCCCATGATCCTTGATTTGAGGAAGAGCTTGCCTATATAAAGCAAAGGAAATCATTTGGCTTAGTATGCTTTTGGGTTGAATATCTTAAGATTTGAAATATTTGGGTTATTGTTTCAAAAAGCTTGATTTATATGAAAGTGAAGTGGAAGGCGAATCTGTAAAGGGTGATCTCCCGAGAGCTTGATCAGATCTGGGCATCTGTCTAAATGTAGCACACTGGTGATCTGTAAATCCAGCCCTAATCTGATGTACGCAGGTGTTTAACGGTGCCTCTGCGTAGGTACACAAAGCAGAGGAAGGATAAGTGTGTGGGTACGCAGGGGAGACAAAGGCGTAGTGCGTGG
Organism: Pinus taeda; assembly: GCA_000404065.3. Classification (NCBI taxonomy): domain Eukaryota; kingdom Viridiplantae; phylum Streptophyta; class Pinopsida; order Pinales; family Pinaceae; genus Pinus; species Pinus taeda. Next base: position 176,736 of record APFE031087037.1, read on the forward strand.
GTACGCTAAGGCGATGAAGGAGCAGTGCATGGGTACGCAAAGCGACGGTGGTTCAGGTGCGTACGCACAGAAACAGTACACGGCGCAATAGTGTCTTTGGGTGCGTTCCTTCAGTGAAGTACGCGGCGCGATAATGTATTTGGGTGCGTACTGTACGCAGCACAGTAGAAGAAGCAGTGCGTGGTCACGCAATGCAGCAGAAGGAGCTCTGTGGGTATATGCAGAGAAGCAGAGGGTGAAGTGCGTAGCGACGTAGGCCAGTGAAAGGAAAACTGCATATCTGACTTAAGATCTTCTGTTGACTGAATTTCTCTGTTGATAAAGTGTTCTGGGTTCAGTTCTGTTATTTTGATCTAGTTACTGCAGCTGACTGTAATTTATATGTACTTGTTGATCATTTGATGTATATGGATCCAGTTTGAAAATTTATGAAAAGTGGTCCTTGTAAAGAAGTAGGGGGTTGTAGCTCCCTTCCAGGTGAGACTGGAAAACGAGAGAGAGTTGTAGCTCTTTGCAGGTTGTAGCCTGCGTACTGGTAAAGGACTGCACCAGTACAAACCATTGTAAAAGGAGTTTCTAATTTGAAAAAAGATAGAGACATATTGCAGTAGGTGGTTTTCACCCACATTGGGTTTCCACCTTATATCTGGTGTTCTTTGATGTGACTGTCTGTTCTTCTTGTTCATGCTCATTATTTTATGATACTGATATGCAAAAATAATTCAAAGTATAAATGAGGAAGATTTGGTAAAAGGGCTAGATAATACTGATTCACCCCCCCTCTCAGTATTATTTTCATCAATTGGTATCAGAGCAGGTCCTTCTAAAGAAGCTTGATCGCTTGAAGGGAGATCTTTCATCATGAGCAACTACGAGA
>APFE031087037.1:182249-200341 GCA_000404065.3 Pinus taeda
GGTATCCTAGAGATACAGATCTCACACTTCATGCTTATACAGATGCAGATTGGGCCGGAAGCATGGATGACAGGAAGAGCACAAGTGGTGGTGCATTCTTTATGGGTTCTAGATTAGTTTCTTTGTTCAGCAAGAAACATATTTCAATTGCCTTATCTACAACGGAAGCAGAATATGTTGCTGCTGCATCTTGTTGCACTCAACTCCTTTGGATGATGCAGACCTTGCAGGACTTTCAAATCACTTTCACACCACCTATCTCCATCTTATGCGATAACACAAGTGCAATCAGCATCTCAAAGAATCCTGTCATGCATTCAAAAACCAAGCACATACCAATCAAGTATCATTTTCTCCAGGAACAAGTGCTTGAACAGAAAGTCAAGTTGGAGTATGTTCCTTCTAAGGAACAAGTTGCTGATATTCTCACCAAACCATTGCCCAGGGAGACTTTTGAATACCTCAGGCAAAAGCTGGGGGTTGTTGATGCATCATCTTATTGTTGAAACTCTTTTGATTGTTGGTTGTATGCATGGTTCATCTGGGGTATATGCGTACATATGCTGGGTTGCAGCACAGGTTCAGGGGGAGTATATAATGCATTGTTGGCATTATGGAGGATGTACAAACGGAGATCATGGAAGCTGGTCTGAATATAGCTGCAATATGTTTCTATCTCTTTCTTGGTCATTAATGGTGGCTGGTGGATTATGGCAGGTTCAGGGGGAGCATGTTCTTAGGGGGAGCATAACCCTTTTCCCTTGATGTCAAAGGGGGAGAATGTCGCTGAAGTTTTTGAGGTTGCCATCAAGTCCAAAGGGGGAGATTGTTGGCATTATGGTTCTGGTATGGTTATAGGTTACAGATGTTGTACTTGATGGCAACACCCATGGCAAGGGCTCTCAATATGATGAAAATTAATCTGTACGCAGGAGAACAGTTCAGAAGATGCGTACCCGTAGGTACGCTGTGCAGGGACCGCGTCTAGACACACAGTTTACCCATTCATGAGGTGCGTACCCCCAGTGCACACACTTCAATGCAGTAAAGCACGCACACGTGGGGTTCCTTATGTTTAACCCTTGGTATTTAGCCGACAGTATTGTGTTATCATGGTTCTAGCACGTGGTATTGTTTTATTTTATTATTATTATTGAGCCCCATGATCCTTGATTTGAGGAAGAGCTTGCCTATATAAAGCAAAGGAGATCATTTGGCTTAGTATGCTTTTGGGTTGAATATCTTAAGATCTGAAATATTTGGGTTATTGTTTCAAAAAGCTTGATCTATATGAAACTGAACTGGAAGGCGAATCTGTAAAGGGTGATCTCCCGAGAGCTTGATCAGATCTGGGCATCTGTCTAACTGTAGCACACTGGTGATCTGTAAATCCATCCCTAATCTGATGTACGGAGGTGTTTAACGGTGCCTTTGCGTAGGTACGTAGAGCAGAGGAAGGATAAGTGCGTGGGTATGCAGGGGCGACAAAGGCGCAGTGTGTGGGTACGCTAAGGCGACGAAGGAGCAATGCGTGGGTATGAAAAGCGATGGTGGTTCAGGTGCGTACGCACAGAAATAGTACGCGGCGCAATAGTGTCTTTGGGCGCGTTCCTTCAGTGAAGTACGCGGCGCGATAGTGTATTTGGGTGCGTACTGTACGCAGCGCAGTAGAAGAAGCAGTGCGTGGTCATGCAATGCAGCAGAAGGAACTCTGCAGGTATACGCAGAGAAGCAGAGGGTGAAGTACGTAGCGACGCAGGCCAGTGAAAGGAAAACTGCGTATCTGACTTAAGATCTTCTATTGACTGAATTTCTCTATTGATAAAGTGTTCTGGGTTCAGTTCTGTTATTTTGATCTGGTTACTGCAACTGACTGTAATTTATATGTACTTGTTGATCATTTGATGTATATGGATCCAGTTTGAAAATTTATGAAAAGTGGTCCTTGTAAAGAAGTAGGGGGTTGTAGCTCCCTTCCAGGTGAGACTGGAAAACGAGAGAGATTTGTAGCTCTCTGCAGGTTGCAGCCTACGTACTGGTAAAGGACTGCACTGGTACAAGACCATTGTAAAAGGAGTTTCTAATTTGAAAAAAGATAGAGACATATTGCAGCAGGAGGTTTTCACCCACATTGGGTTTCCACCTTATATCTGGTTTTCTTTGATGTGACTATCTGTTCTTCTTGTTCATGCTCATTATTTTATGATATTGATATGCAAAAATAATTCAAAGTATAAATAAGGAAGATTTGGTAAAAGGGCTAGATAATACTAATTCACCCCCCTCTCAGTATTATTTTCATCATCCACTTCCCAAAGTAGTTTCCCCACTCCTCCATACACCACACATCCTACTCCTGTTATGCCTGTTCCTCCAACTATTCCACTTCTTCTTGTTGTCCCATTTATCTGTGCAAATATGGCTAACAGGTATGCCCCTTTACACTTGCCTACAAATCCTGGGGCTATGCCCCAAGATTATCAAAGCAAGATCACTTACTTTGATGGTACTGGTTCTTATACAGCCCAACAACACACCAAGAAAATGCAGGACTATTTTGAGAACTATGAAATTGATGATGAAGATGTAAGGATGAGAATTTTTGTACAAAGTTTAACTGGGGATGTAAGGACCTGGTTTAGGTCATTGGTTCCACATTCTATACTCAATCTTGATGCCTTATACCTAAGCTTCTTAAATAGATGGGAAAAGAAGAAAGACCCTTTACACATCCTAACTGAGTATGATAATTTAAAAAGGGGTCCACAAGAAACAGTTCAAGATTATTGTGTTAGGTTCAGCAATGTATACAACACCATTCCTCAAAACCTGAGACCTCCACTTGACTTGGCCTTGATCAAATTCCCCGATGGTTTTGATTCAGATATGGCATATCAGTTAAGAGAAAGAGCACCCCCAAGTCTGGAAGACATGCAGAATATAGCTGTCAGTGTGGAGGCAAACCTAATTGCTAAGAGAACCAGAGCTAAAAATGAGAGAAGAACAACATTTAAAGAGGAACCCTCAGCTTTTGAGAAAAAGCTAGATGCAATCATGAAAGGTATGGAGAGGTTAGGAGATAGAGTTGAGACCATTGAGAGAAAGTCATCTTGGAAAGGACAAACAAGCAACACTACTAGGAATCCCAATTTTAGAAAAAATCAAAACCCAAATGCTGGGAGGACTGGTCATGATCAGAATATCATACCTCCATTTCAAGAGAACTATGCAGAGGCCTCAACCTCTAATGAGCAAATAGAAGATCCCCACATCAATCTAATGGGTTTCAACAATGAACATCAAGTATTCTTAACACAAGATGATCAACAAGCCCAAGAATGCAAACAATTTCAAACAAAATCTGGTGAATCATTTGATTTTAGAGAAGGTTATGATACAACAGTCTATGAGGTACATAAAAAATATAAATTGAGAAGCAGAACCATAGATGTGCCTGAGCTTACCGAATCAACACATACCAAACTGCCCAAGAAACCCAGTGATAAAGTTGTCTTAACAGAGTCCTTGGATAAAAAACTCCAAAAGGAAATCATAGTGGAAGATGTATCTGATATACAACCTTCTGTAATTCCCTCATCTACACCATCTCTTCCAACAGAACTCTTGAGCAGACCTCTAGAAAACAATCACAATTCAGACATACCTCAAAACAGTGAACCTGGCCATGAGAAGGTCACCCAAAACCCAGCAGAAAAAAGAAAAATTGGCTGCTCAAAATATAAAAGTTCAGAGGGAAAAGCCTTTCAATTTAGAAACAGAAATTGGCAAATTAAAAAATAGCCATTCCTCTTTCTGAACTAGCTAAACATGAGGTCTTTAGACAACAAATCAATAGGTCATTGCAAGTACCTGAGAATAGGGATGCAGTTAATATTCTGGATGATCAGCCAAAACTGATTTTTGGCTCAGAAGTCAATGGCAAATCAGTGGATGGAGGTATCCCTCCATTTTATGTGAGCCTAAACATTAATGACAAAGTGCTATACAATGCCATGTTTGACTCAGGTGCCTCTCATAACCTAATGCCCTAGTCAGTAATGGAAAAACTTGACCTAGACATCACAAGGCCTTATAAAGATTTGTTTTCATTTCATTCCAGCCAGGTAAGATGTCTAGGCCTAATCAAGGACCTTTGTGTATCCTTAGTCCAATACCCAGCTAAAACAATTTTGATGGATGTGGTAGTAGCTGACATTCCACCCAAGTATGGTATGATTTTATCCAGATCATGGGGTGCCAAACTCCAGGGATCTTTGCAACTAGACATGTCATATGCCACAATTTCAGTCTTTGGCCAGCCAAAGATATTATACCGAGAAACATTGATGAAATATGTGGTTAGCAGCCAAGAGAAGCCCCAAAACTTCCTAATCTACTCCATTCATTCAGACCTGGACTCATTTATACTATACAATGCTGATATGTGTCCCAAAACTGAGGTCAAGCTCCTAAAAACAACAGAAACAAGAAACATAAATGAACAATCTAGTGCTCAAGATCAAAATATCATTGATATGATTAAAACAACAAACCCAACTAATATATCACATGAATCACAAAAGCAGACCTGCCCACTAAGAAAATCTGTAAACCCATTGAAAGAAGCATTGATCAGGAAATCTTGTGGTATTTAGAATTTGATGGGTCAGTGAACAAACTAGGAGCAGGGGTAGGGCTTTGGACACACAATACACAAAACAACCATGCTCTAGGTCATGCATATAGGCCTAACTTCAGATGTACAAACAACATGGCCGAATATGAAGCCCTTTTACTAGGTCTCAAACTGATTAGGAGTCTTGGAGTGACCAAAGTTTCCATTTTAGGCGATTCAGATTTAATTGTACAGCAAATAAAGGGAAATTTTGTCACAAATGATCTCAGGCTAAGGTCTTACAGGATAGCTGCAACTGAGTTACTTAGCAGTTTCTTGGAGTTTCAGCTCACCAAAATACCTAGAAGCCATAATTTACATGCACATAGTTTGGCAACTTTTGCAAGCACCTGTAAACTTCCTTTTGGGCCTAACCATCAGTTCACTGCTGAGATTAAACATAGGCTTGCTATCCCAGACAATGTAGACAATTGGCAAGTGTTTGAGAATGATACTCAAATAAATAATTTCTTGACCATGAAAGCAGAATTCTCAAGCTTAAACATAGACACAAGCACTAGGGATGATCAACAGCAAATAGATGAGCTTGAGACAAACATTTCAGCTGAAATAGCAAATGTGATGTTACATCCAACAACCTTTGACTCTGCCAACTTACAGAAGCTAAAACAAGCAAATTTTGATGAAATCATTGAAGAAGAATCTGAAGTGATTCAACTAAAGGATAATTTCCTACCTTCAGACCTAACTCCTTTAGAAGACATTTTTGACTCAAATGACATTCCTAAAAAACCAAAGATGCAACCCATAAATGCATAAATTGAGGAGTGTAATATTGGAACCACTGAAAATCCCAAAATGATAAAACTTTCCAGAACCTTACCTCCTGACAAGAAATCACAATACATTGAACTGTTTAGAGAATTTCAAGATGTGTTTGCCTGGAGTTATGAAGACCTCAAATCCTATGATACTTCAGTCATTCAACACACAATACCCTTGAAATAAAATCAGAAACCTTTTAAACAAAAGTTAAGGAGAGTGAATCCAGTCCTTCTTCCCCTAATTGAAAAGGAGGTAAAACGAATGTACGAAGCTGGAATCATTGCACCTATAAGATTTTCTGAATGGATTTCAAACCTTATACCCACAAGAAAGAAAACTGGGGAGATAAGAATTTGTGTTGATCTAAGAAATTTGAACAAAGTCTCTCTCAAAGACCACTACCCCTTACCAAAAATGAACCGCATCTTGCAGAGGGTAGTAGGAGCTTCAAGGATCTCACTATTGGATGGTTTCTCAAGATTCAATCAGATTCTAGTTCACCCAGATGATCAAGATAAAACTGCTTTTACTACACCTTGGGGAACCTTTAAATATGTCAAAATGCCCTTTGGACTCAACAATGCAAGAGCCACATTTCAAAGGGCAATGGACATAGCCTTCGCTAAATAAATTCATGATTTCTTAGTCATATATCTTGATGGCCTCACAACTTTCTCAAAATCAGACCAAGAACATTTAAGACATCTCAGACAGGTGTTCTTAATTTGCAGAAAATATGGCATATCTTTGAACCCAAAGAAATCACTATTTGGCCTTGAAGAAGGCAAACTCCTAGGTCATATAATTTCAAAAGATGGTATAAGAATTGACCCTGATAGGATTCAAGTTATCCTTCAAGTCCCTCATCCAAGAAACATCAAAGAATTACAAGCTTTTCTAGGAAAGATTAATTTCCTAAGAATATTTATTCCTAACTTGGCCGAACTAATAAGATTGTTGAATAACATGCTAAAGAAAGATGCCAAAGTCAAATGGACAGTAGAGGCCAAACAGGCCTTTGAGGAAATCAAGGTAGCTTTAACAAGAACACATGTTCTTACAAGTCCTAAATTTGATAGAGACTTTATAATTTTTTCCTTTGCATCTGAACATACAATTGCTTCTGTCTTATTACAAAAGGATGACTCAGGATGTGAGAAACCCATTGCCTTTTTCAGCAAAGCCCTTAGAGATGCCCCACTCAAATACCAGATCATGGAAAAGCAAGCATATGCCCTTGTCAAGGCCATAAAGTATTTTAGAGTTTATATCTTGTACTCTCACATAATTGCATATGTTCCCAATGCAGTGGTCAAAGACATTTTAACTCAAGAGGGAATTGAAGGTAAGAGGGGCAAATGGATAGCCAACACTTTGGAATATGACATAGAGATTAAGCCAACAAAACTTATAAAAGGACAAGGGCTAGCTAAGCTAATGACTGAAACCAATTTCCAAGCCCTTGACATCAATGAACTGGATAACGAACAGGAGATGGCGACTCCACAGATCAATCAAGCCTTCTTACAATCACCTTGGTATGCTGACATATGTTTTGTATTGTTAAACCTGCAAGCTCCTCCAGGGTTATCCAGAACCAAAAAGATATTTTTGAAAATGAAAGCTTCAAAATTTTGTATCATAGATAAGGTTTTATTTTGGAAAAATCATGAAGGTGTCCTGCTTAACTGCCTAACTTCCGATGAAGCTGATAAAGTCCTTAGATAATTTCATGCAAGAGATTGTGGAGGACACTTATATTGGAAATCAACAGCTGATAAGATCCTCAGGGCCGGATTTTATTGGCCCTCCTTGTTTACTGATTCAAAAAAGTTTGTAATGTCATGTCATAAATGTCAGATCTTTGAAGGGAAGAAGAAGTTGCTGCCTTTACCCCTCAAACCCATTTCAACTGAAAAACCATTTCAACAATGGGGCTTAGACTTCATTGGGTAAATTCACCCTTCATCCTCAGGACAACATAGATGGATTTTGACAGCTACAGACTACTTCACCAAATGGATAGAGGCCATACCTTATAGACAAGCAAATGACTCAACTATCATACAATTCCTAGAAACCAATATCTTGTCTAGATTTGGCTGCCCAAAGAAGATCATAACAGACAATGTAGCTGCCTTTAAATCCAAAAGAATGATCAGCTTTTGACACAAATATCATATTACCCTAGGTCATTCAACAACCTATTACCCTCAAGGCAATGGCCTAGCTGAGTCCTCCAATAAAAGCCTCATTAATATCATCAAAAAGGTCTTGGAGGAGAACAAAATGAATTGGCATAAGAAACTGGTAAATGCACTATGGGCAGACAGATTGACCACCAAAAGATCTATTGGTACTAGTCCATATGAATTAGTATATGGCCTGGAAGCTATGTTCCCATCATCTCTTGGGGTCCCTGTGATCAAATTGCTGCAGGAAATACAAGTTGAACCCAATGATATCCAGAGGAGGATTAATCAAACAATTCACTTGCAGCAAACAAGGGAAGAAGTGTATCATAGAACCCAAGTTCTACAAGAGAAGCTAAAAAAGATGTTTTGACAAAAGAACAAAAGTTGGAGACTTTTTCGTAGGAAACAAAGTATTGAAATGGGACTCTAGGAGGGAAGACAAAGGGAAACATGGAAAATTTGACTTTCTATGGAAAGGACCATTTGTAATTCAAGTTGTGCAAGGCAATAACACCTTTTTTCTAAAGATTCTAGATGATTCAAATAATGATGAAGGCCCAGTGAATGGGAGAATGCTTAAGCACTATTGTGATCCATGAGCATAGCACAGTCACATATTGTACATAAATATGTGTATTTTCAACATTTTTCTTTTTACAGCAGATAGATAAAGGAACAACTACAACAGATTTTGAAGAATGATTAGCAAACTATATCAAGGGTGACACCTATGATTGAAAAAGCTCCACAAACAAATTTGAGGAAATTCTAAAGAACAGAGAACCAATGATAAACAGTGATACAGGCCAGCAAGACACAAAGTGGTAATTCTTATACAAATGAGGTCAAAAGACACTACATACAAGCTCACAAGATTTAGATCAAAGGTGTCAATACTAAAGGGGATTCACTACATTAAGGAAAGGAAAATAAGGCCATCTGACCTACTGTTCTTGGCTTTCCTCCAGGAAAAACCATCCCCAAGTGGAGCCACTGTTAGGTTCCTATACCAATAGGTTTAATCTTTCATGATTGACAATGGAAGGGCTAAATATGTTCATCATTGCAGGCTGCAAAGGTTCCATATTTTGTGTACATACTAGGAAAAATAAAAAATGAAAAGAGGGTATGCCTTAAAAGAATAATAAAAAGGCAAGAAAATCAAATGGTCAAAGGAATAGTGAAAATGAACCCCAAACTAAAGACCAGGAAAGTGGCCAGTCAAAATGCCACTACCATCTTTTGGTAGTAACACAGTCTACAAATACTGATGCTAATCATACTTGATGGATGGCCCAACAGTCTAATCTGGACCATGCCATGTTTAAATTGCTTGTTGCAGAATAGAGAATGGTTCCTGTTCAAACAGCTCAAGCTTGGCAAATGACTAGCTAGGTAGAGAAATGAAGGAGCCCAACTGCTTAATCTGGGTCCTTGGAAGAAATAAGGGTAGATTTAGATAGGAGGGAAGTCAAAAGAAACGAGAACAATCAGGGTCTGCTAATTCAAGTGCACCCACTTCAAGTGAAGAAAAAATGTTAGGATTACTAGGTTGGGTAAGTAGTGTAAGGTTGCAGAAGTGAAGGGCCATCACCAGTTGGCTTATCAAGAGCAAGACTCATTCCATTCAGGGTATTGGCACCATGGTAGAGGTTTGAGGACATAACAATGGAAGCATGTCTAATTTCCCCCTTTTTTTCCCAAACATCATTTATTAACATCCCCCAAGGACCTTGGGATCTGCTCAAGTGTCCTGTTCCACTTCATTCCATGACAAAGTACCAGGTCAAATAATGAAGTTCAGTCAAGGGAAAGAAGCCACATTGCTTGTGTAAAAATCTTTACTCTCAATTCCACTCATCTTCTATTCCTAAGTTTTACTTCTTAAAGCTTAGCATTTGCCCCTACACACTCACCTCATAATGTCATATTAACAACTAATATATTATTTAGCTCTCTAAGCATTCCCCTTCCCTAATTCTACAAATATCTATGTGAAAATCTCAAAAAGTCTATATAAATACCCTCCCCTTAGCAATATAGCTATATAGTCATGATTTGGGGAATATTAATCCATCAGGGGTTAATATTAACCCTCCACCACCCTAAACTATGGGTTTTAAATCAAAAAATTTGGTTAAAAAATTTAAAACCCATGGTCTCCACCCTCACAACCCTTTCATTACCCTTCCGCGCTAATACATTGGTCATAATGTTTTTTAAATAAAACATTTATAAACAGGCACTAATACATTATACCCACTACCCTAAGTTAAAACCCACCCTGCGCGCGATTTATTTAATTTATTATTTTAATGGGCGGGTCCCCGCAGCCATAAGCCATTGTCATGTCACATTCGCCGCCAACCATTCGATTGCCGGCCCCACAAATCTAACGGTGGGCGGTCGATCTCACCTGGAAACAGGTGGAGGTTTAGCGTCCGGGGGATTGGCGGTTTCACCGCTGTACCCCCGCCACGCGTTAACTGCCCAGGTTGTTTGGAGGCGGCCCCCCCCCCCCCCCCTTACCACTTACCGCCTTCCCCCTCCCGCTGACATCATACCCGCGACAGCATGACGTCAGCACCCTCGTCCGCCACCACTGCTCCACGTCGTCCATCCGCCCACATGCCCTGCCACAGTGTCACCGCCACGTGGCCACCCACGTCAGCCTCCATGTCACCCTGTCGTACCCGGACCCACTGATGACGTCATCACCGAAAAAGTGCCAAAAGGCCAAATTTGCATAAAAAGTCAGGAAATGATCGTTTTGTGTCATTTTCACTTGTCATTTTGGGAGCGTTGTGCATGCGGAATACGTCGTTTATGGCCAAAATCGAGAATTTTCTCACCCAAGTTGTTGGCGCCCTCAAAGTCGACTCAAATTGCTTGCTATTGTTCCAGCTTGACGCCTCCGGCACCGAAAAATCCAGGTATTTGGCAGAGTCGACCTATTTCACCCATGTTTGTGCCATTTTTCTCCTAATTTCGTGTAAAAAATCTCTGCAAAGCTCCTCACAGCCGAATTATCCGCTAAAAACTACTCAAAAAAGCTTGGTAAAGTCCCTACACCACGAAACTCTACAAAACCCGTGCCCTTCTGCGAAATTCACCATCAAAAAGTAATTTTAGAAGCCGAGATACCCGCTAAAGCCCATATAACTACACACTGATCCCTTTTATCAGAATTCCATTTGCAAAAAACAGCTACTTAGCTCAAAACACTCTAGTTTCTTCCAACAGAGTGCCCCACAGTTCATCAACCCTGTAAAATTTCTCCTAATACTCTCAAAACTGCTCACTTTCAAACACAATTCAGAGGGCAGTCCTCAACCTCTGCACTAATTCTAAGCTCATGTGATTATCTAGTAAAGTTCAAACATGGCCACTCCATTTGCTCTAGATATTGCCCCTGTTAATACACCCAGCAAGGAGCTTGAAGCTATGCCTCTTGTGGACAGTGATTTCCTCATTGCAGATTTTGTGGTAGAGAGGAACCACTTGCAGACCTTCTGCCAGCTGAGGAACAGTCACTTGGACAACAGTGACATGTATGGCATCTAGGAGTCAAATCTGCCTATCTATTTCTTGCCTTCTGTTAATGTCTTTCCTGAAGTCATTCACCTCTGAGCAGAAAATTATGACCAAAAACTCAGAGCTGTTAAGTCTCCATCTGGGAGCATCCTCTTTTACATTACTCCTGATTCCATCAATCAGATGCTAAATTACAAGCAAACCCAACTGCTCTACCCCTTTTCCATAAAGTACTTGCTGGATGAGGGCTTTAAGCTCTCTAGCATTGAGATTGTTGTAGTTGCCAAAACTTTCATGAGAGCAGACTGCCAACCTTCTGGGCCACCTCCTTTCCCATATGCAAATTTTGATGAGGTAGGCAAGCTGCTGGTGGACATGATATCCTCTGTGCTGGGGTTCTCCACAAATGAACATGTTGATGAAACTGTGTTGGTCTTGTTATCTGCATATAGCCTTGGGAAGCCCCCTGCTATAAAATACAATTATGCCAAGTTTATTGCCAACAAGATACATGACCAACTGCTGAATCTGGACAGGGAAGCAATAATTAAATATTCATCATACATCTATCACCCCTTCATGTACTACCGGATAGATTGCTTCCAGTGCCCCATCAAGAAGCTGGATTCACAAGGTGAGAGGAGGTCTGTCATCTTCTGGTCTTCAGTTTTCCATCAAGTCCGGAATTCTCCCTACTCCTACTGTGAATTCATTTACCAATTTGTTTATCCAGTCACATGCCTCTTGAAAAGGACTCCTCCTGCCAAATTGTCAAAAGATATGCAGAAAATCTTGCAGCTGTCCAGGAATTACAAAATAGGTGATTCGTATTTATACCAAAATCACACAGTCATCAAGATCTATGGCTGTGAGCTCTGTCCTTATAGGCTCCCAAGATATGTGCCTATGAGATTGTTTGCCTTGGAATACTATAGGCAACTCATCAATTCTGACCTTACACACTTCCATAGTGCCAAGAAGAAAGCCAACCTCAAATTCAGAGACCACCTAGGCCCCTTCATCATGAACAAGAAAGATGGTTGGCAAGAAGCTGATCAAATATTGGGGCAATAGCTTAAACTTAAAAGGAGCTTCTGGTGGGTCCCTTATGACCCTAAAGGCTTTATCAGTGCTAGGAGAGTCAAGTATAGGCTGCTAGCCTATAAACATTGTCCATATCCACAAATTGAACACTTCGCCAACCAAGATGAATGGCTGCCTGGTACATTAGTAGAAGAATTTACTCAGGAGGAGACAATGGAGCAGATTGTGAAAGATTTAGAGAAAACTCTTGACTTGGATTCTTGTCAGCAGGTCATATTCAAGCAACCAGTCCAAGTCAGAGAAGGCACATCCACTACTACAGCTGCATAGACCACTCAACAAGCATCTACAACGACAACAACCACAGCAAAAGGCAAAGAAGTGATGGATGTATAGCAAGAGATAGAGGCAGGGCAGCCCAACACTTCAAAAGACCAAAGTCAAGGGCAAGCCCCTGTACAACAAGCTGAAACACTCCAAATCCCAGTTTTTCAAACACCTCTCAATGAAGAGAGAGGCAAAAAACGAGATAGAGAGGAGGCCACACCTCCAAGTGGGTCAACATAGCAACCGGAGGCCAAGAGGCCAATAATTGACCCTCAGACTGAGGAAAAACAGATCAGTGAAGAAAGAGCAGAAAGTCAAAGCAGAGAAAGAGAATCCAGCCAGCAGACTGCCACTAGTCCATTCCAGCAGGAACAGGCCATGCAGCAAAGTACAGAGGTATCCTCCTCAAGGCAGCAGGGCAAGCAACTAGCTGGAGTCAAAGGGTCATTTATGGAAATCAAGGCCCAAAATGAACTCTTAAGAGTTCAACTATATGATCAATTCTTAAAAACAACACCCTCCAAGCAGCAAAGATTGATGGAAGCATATGACATCAAGGAGGATAAGATGATTTTTACTCATCTTAAGCCTAAAGTTCCAAAGCCTAGATCATCTGCAGACTACACCAAAACAAGTCTAGAGGTCCTCTCCAAGGACATACACCCCATGGATGAGATAGAACTGCACAAACAGACAGGGGAAATGGTGTATGCCACACTTGCAGACAGGGCCATGTTGGCCCATCAGTTAAAAGAATCACTAAAGAATACAAATACACAGCTAGATTTGGAAAGGATGTCTTCCACTACTAAGGACAACAGAATAAAAACTTTGGAAGACATAATCATTGATATAGGACATGATCCTAAATATCCAAAGGGTATTAAGGCCCTTATGAAGAAAAAGGAGGATGACACTGCCACACTGAGGAAGCAGGCAAAGCTGCCTCCAACCATTCACCCTCAAACAACAAAACTTGCACAGGAAAAGCAAGTTGATGAGGCCATGGATCTGCTTCTGAAAATGAATCAGAGAATATTACAGATGGAAGCAAAATTGGAAAAGGCATTGCAGGACAAGCAAGGGGAGTCAACCTCCCAGCCCCCTCAAACTTCTACAACTCTTGGCCCTGCCCCTCCTCCACAAGCAGCAACAACCCCTCCTGCCATCCCAGCACCTACCACAGCCACATCAGCAACAAAAGCCACAGTAGCAACAACAGCAGTAGCAGAATCAACCATGAGCATGGAGGACTTGATGAAAGCTGTCAAGGAACTTGAGGTTCAGGTGACAGAAATCAATGAAGCCAAAGATAGGCTGGCCAAGCTAGAGGCCAGCTATGACAAGTCCAAAATGACAGTGGCAAAGAAGCAGAGAGAGATAAAGGCCTTGGAAACCAAAGTAAAAGCTTTGGAAAAAGAATTGCTTCTAGGCAAAACTCCGGCAGAAATCAAGAAGATAATCTGGGCCAAAATTGGCCAATCAATCCATGACCAATGGAGGTCAATCCATGCAATACATGAGCAAATTAAACTAATAGGCATAGCTCATGTTGAAATACAAAAGGCTAGAATAGCACTAGGAATCATGCCTAAGCAGGCCAATAAAATGATACATTTCCTCAATACTCACACTAGGTAGGAATTGGTAGCACTGGAAATAAATAGCAGAACAGACACTATCCTGACAACCAAAAAAGTGTTGACTTTAAGAAATTTCACTCAAACTCTAGAAAGGAAATGTCAGGATATGAAGGTAGAAATAGATGAATTCAGGGCAAAGATGACAGCATTGCAGGATAAAGGACTGCCTAGCCTAGTGACTGGCACATGACAACTGCTGTCATATGATCAATACATCACAAGGATCAACAATTATGTTGAAAATCATCTCACAGCATCCACAAACTCCACAGAAGAAGAAGGGCCTCCCTCTGGGCAGTCTCTGTATGACAAATTAGAGAATTTATTTTTTATTGAGGATGAGATTAATCATCTGTTTGAAGTACCTCCAAATTTCTACAAATATACAGAAGCAGATGAAACACTTGTAAAAATAAGGAGACATCAGCTACCTCCAGCTGATTGGTGGCAGGAAATGCTGGAAGTATTGTCCAGGTGATACGACCATATTATTCCTTTTTGTGAAAATTCAGATCTCAGTCACAATACAGGTCAGCAGAGACTCAGGCACTCAGATATCACAGGAAGCATCCGTACAGTGACTCATCAAGACACTCAGACAACAGGCTCAATTAATGCAGATTTAAAGACACAGCTACAACCAACTTTGGTGATCCAAAAGGTCAAAAATTGTCTGACAGAAAGACAACTACCATATCAACATTGATTGCTATAGTTACTTCTTTCATTTACTTTTTGTAAGAGAGTTGGCGGTGTAATTTATTGCACAATAACTCACTATCTAGATATTTTGTATCCTATTTTTGTATATATATCCCCTCATAGAACGTATTGAGGGTGGGTTATAGTGAAACTCTTTCAGAAGAGTTGTATTGTATATCTGAGACCTTTTGCTAATATAAATTGCTGGTGGAGTTCCTGGTTCCTATACTGTCTGAAGGTGGAAATGAATGACTGGGTTATGTTGCAAAATTCCTGTGTCATTTGCTGGAACAATAATTTATTTTGAACCTTGTTCTTGTCTTTCTTTGTATGCAATAATTTATATATGTTCATGATCATAGTAAATAGAGGAAAATAATAGCTTAGGATTTGTTTGAATACACCCTATGCTCAATCTCTATTTCTAAATATGTTTTCTTCTGGATTAGCCATGGATATGAATTCTTAATTGCTCATGTCTAAACTAATTCTCTCACTGTGAATATTGTTTAAGAATTCTTAACTACTCTTAAGAAATACTTTCATTTCTCCCCTTGTTAGCATAGTGGAATATTCTCAATTTCCTTTCACTCACTAATTCCATAACTTCATTACCTAATCTTAAAAAATTGTTCCACATATGCCTATCTGGCTTTGCGGCAATACTCTGTCTTCATAAACATACTTCAGCAGCACACTGCCCTGAACTCCATTGCCCAATGGCCCAAACTGTTCTGTAATTTATACCTCAGCTCTTCTTGAATTCACCAACCAACCAAATTCAAAACAAAATCAACACACCATAACTAGCCTAAAATCACCCACCAACAAAGCTAAATTATAATGAGAGAGCCCTCTCTAGTTGCAGGTAGGCTAGGACCTGTAACTAAAAGATTGGTTAGTGGTTACCTCGGCCGTATTCCCTTTAGGAAGCAGGGAACAACCTGAGTGATAACACCTACCCCGTGCTCCTTGGGATCAATAGGGCTATTGACATGAATGGGGTGATCAATTTGAAGAAGTGGACAATGTCATTTGAGAGGAAATGGCTCCATGTAGTAGTACCTTTGGACCCTGCAGAAGGACCGCACTATAATGAACCGATCTGTGATTATAAAAGCGACGATGATTTGGACCAAATCTACAAAATAACAACATGATATCAAGATTGGGTGAATCCGATAGTTAATAGACATATTGCATGGGACAATCAAAGATCCTACACATCAGATGCAGATGAGGAATTGGAACACTAGAAGAATCAATTGCACGAAGTGTCTGTTATCACTCAGGTTTTCCTAGAAGTTGTGTAAGAGGAAAGTATACCCGAGGTAACCACAAACCAACCTTTTAGATGCAGAATCTAGCCAATCTGCATCTAGAGAGGGCTCTCTCTTTATAATTTATCTTTGTTCTTAGAAGGTTTTAGGCTAGTTATAGATTCAAAGTTTGTTTTGGGAAAATGGTGGAATCCACAAACTAAGGGCAAGGTTGAGAGCTTTCAGTCCATTGGGCTATGGAGTCAAAGGATGGCTTTACTGGATTTCTATTCTAAACACAAGATAGTATTACAGGGCAAGATAGCTAGAGAGAGAACAATCCTTAAAATTTAAAGTGGATGGGATGATCTTGAAGGGATGAAAGGCAGCTAAGAATCTTTCACCATGTTCAAAAGAAAGAAGTGAAATGACTACAAACAAAGAGCAATGAAGGATTCTTTATTATAGTAATCAACAATGTTTAAATTAGCAAAGCAGGAGCATTTAAGAATTCATGCTTATAACTAATTTAGAAGAAAACATTAAGAATAACCACATTTGAAAACAGAGTACAATTAAGCAAATTCTGTTTCAATCCTTTATGTAAATTATTCAGAAATGGATAAGATGGTATTATAAACTAATATAAAATTCCAGACAAAGGGTAGAAACACTTATTGAACTATAGTCCAACACATGAATCCTGCAACAAGTCCAGTGCTTTAAATCGTCATCCAGTAAGCCACAAGTAAATTTCTCCAAAAGCTTTTATTCTGAAAATATCAATGTTACAGCAGAGTAATAGAATCCACCTCAATGCTTCCAAGAGTGGAGTATTTATACAAATTCTAAACTAAAATATCTTGAAAAAAATATCAAAATTGGTTCACAAATCTCTCCAACTATTTTACATAAATAGAACTTAATTAAAGGAAACTCAAACTAATGCATCTATTTGGCACTATTTTGTATGGATAGGTGATGACAAAGAGGATAATTCGAATTTGATCCAACTCTTAGCTGATGATGAGGCATCCAAGTCACTAACTGCTTCCTTTTTTTGTGAATTCTGCTCCAACAATTCTGCAAACTTTGGGTCCAATGATACCTTTTTAGTTCTCAATCCGTAATAGATATGTAAAAGGTGAAAGAGGTTATTGTAGATAAATATGTTTGTGAGATAAACCTCTTTCACTTTCCTAAAATTTCTCTCCAGCTGTGCGTAATAGGCTCTGTAAAAGGATGTGTAAAACAGAGTTTTACAGAGTCTGAAAAATAGCCTCTAAAGATGTGCATGTATCTCTCAGCCTGAAATCACTGTGGAAAAACTGAGATAGGTTGTTGTAGATAGGTCTCTTAGGAACAAAAAACCCCTTCAGTTTTGTAAAATGTATTTCTAATTGGCCACACTATCCTCTGCACAATGATGACTTAACAGGAAGTTTCTGCAAAAGTGCTTTCCAACATTGTTTAATATTTCCACAACCATAATGGCTATTAGAAACGTGAGAGAGGTTTTTGTAGATGGAATGCTTAAGCACATAAACCTCCTTCAGTTTTGTAAAATTCATCTTTTATTGATCACAATAGTTTCTGAAAAACTATGACTAAAATATGCAATTTCTGCAAAAATGTTCCTTCTTGTTATGTTTTTTCATCTTTTTACTTTCTTACTCTTTTGACTGTTTTACTTTCACTTTAGACAAACCTCAATATTGGTGAAAGTATTCTCATCTCTTTTTACCATTTTACTGCCTTCTACATTCAATTTTACTGTTTACCTTTGACTGCTCTGTAACTTCGTTTTAACTTTCACTGACTTTTACCTGATACACTTTAACATTGATACTCTTTAACCACTGATACTCTTTAGCTGTTATGCTTTCTAACCTCTATTTGAATAGATTTGATAAAAATCTTGGAGTAA
>APFE031087037.1:228697-242950 GCA_000404065.3 Pinus taeda
AGGAGGGGAGGTTGAAAGATGAACATTCCAAAGGGTAGATGCTGCTGGAATTAGGACTTCCTTGTAGAAGCTTGTGAGGAGAGATTACCATCCTTTCTTGTTTCATTTGGAAGTGGGTGAGTTTGTCAAAGTAGAGGAGAACTCTTGTTGGACCCTGGGAGGAACTTGCACAACACCAAGGCTCAAGTTGTAATGGTTTCTTTTGTTTCCTATTAATACAAATAAGTCCATTCTTCTCAATGATTTGTTATTAATGAATTGTTTCATATACTCCTTTGTCTATATGTTGAATATGTTTTATTTCATGGGATATTCAGGTGCTATGTAATCGTTTGATTGTTAGTGAATGCAGGTTTCGAAGTGAAGGAGGAGCTCATCTGGATCGACGAGGCTAGACTACTACAACAACGTTGGACTACAGGTAGGATCTAAAACACTTGATTTCTCGTGTGATAAATGTGTTTTTAGAGAAGGATTGCTCTTAATTGTCTTGTTTGTCAGTAGAAAGTCTTAGGCTTCTAGAGAGGTTGGTTTTGTCCGCAAGATTAACTCTTTCCACATGACAATGCGCCAAAAGTATTTTCACGCGTAGTCATTGTGGCATTCAAAGAGTTCATTCAAAAGTTTTTGGAGGTATACTTTGACAATTGGACAGTGTTTGGGTTGGTAAAGCGCCATGTAGCTAGTTTGCGCTTGATGCTAGATATGTGCAGGAGGTATCAGATCGTGCTAAACTTGAAGAAGTGTTTATTTTGTGTCCCTTTCAGAATCTTACTGGGTCATGTAGTGTGAAGACAACGATTAATTGTGGACTCAGCTAGTATCCTCATTATAATCCATTTGGAGGCACAAAGAAGAGTTAAACAACTACACACAACACTGGGTCATACTGGTTATTACCAAAAGTTCATCAAGGTTTATGCTCAAATTAGTGTGCCGATGGGAAAATTGTTGAAGAAGGATGCTACATTGTGTTGGAATGAAGATTGCCAGCGGAGCCTGGATGTGTTAAAGGAGAATATGGTAACCGCATCGATCCTAGTCTTCCCGAGCTGGAAGAAGGAATTTCATGTGCATGTGGATGCATCATGTATTGTGTTGGGAGTATTATAGACACAGGCTGGTGAAGGAGAATTGGATCACCCAATATCCTTTGCAAGCAGGAAGTTGTCAAAGGATGAAAAGAACTATTCGATGATGGAGCACGAAGGGTTGACTATGGTGTACGCACTAGGCAAGCACTTTAAGATGTACACAGACCATTTTGCATTAAAACACCTAGTCAATAAGGCTATGTTGGGGGGTGGGGGGGAATATGCAAATGGCTGCTGTTGTTTCAGGAGTATGATTTCAAAGTCATTGTGAAGTGAGGGTGATTGAATGTCGGACCAGATCATCTGTCGCACATTGAAACAGGAGAGGAGCCTACTAATTTGGAGGAAGGACTACCTGACGTGTAGCTCTTTGCGGTGCGCATAACAGACAATCATTTTGTAGACATCATCCACTTCCTAACTACGGGAATGACTCCAAAGAGGTACACTAATCAACAGAAGAAGGAATTAATGGTGTGCGCATCAGACTTCTCTGTTATTGCAGGTCACTTGTATAAGATGGGAACTGAAGAAATACTGCGACACTATGTTTGTGATTTTGAACGAAGCAACATCCTAGCTAAAGCTCATGGAGGAGATGTGGGAGGCCATTATGCAGGAAAATAAATAGTGCAGAATATTTTACACGCTCAGTTGTGGTGGCCAACATTGCATAAGGATTCCAAAGCGTATTGTTGGGCATGCGATGCATGTCAGAGAACAGACAGGCCATCATGAAGGGATGAGATGACTTTGAATCCACATATGTCATTGCAGCCATTTTAGAAATGGGCGATTGATTTTGTAGGACTGATTTAGCCTCCAGGAAAGAAGATGGGTGCGTGGTACATCATCAACGTGACCAAGAATTTGACCAGATGGGCGGAGGCACAACCTGTGAAGGATTGTATAGGGGAAACAATAGCGAAGTTCCTATTTGAATATGTGTTGACCATGTTTGGTTGCCTGGAGATTTTGATGAGTGATCGCAGTACGCACTTCCTTAATGAAACGATCAATGCGCTAACGAAAGAGTTCCAAGTGTATCATCAAAAGAGAACGCCATATCATCCTTAGGCCAATTGGACGGTGGAATCTTTTCATAAGATATTGGAGAATACGCTGACAAAGGTTTGCAATGCACAGAGGAATGATTGGGACGTGTGCGTACCAGCGGTGCCATGGGCTTATAAAACTACTTGTAAGAAGTTGCATGGACAAACTCCTTTTAGGCCGGTCTATGGCATAGAAGTTCCGATGTCGATGGAATACATTGTGCCTAGCCTATGCATAGTGGTGTTCACGGGAATGGAGGACTACAAAGCCTTATAAGAATGGCTCGTGCAGCTGACAAAGCTGGAGGAAGGTACATTCTTGGTTGGATTCCATCAACAAGTTCAGAAGGAGCGTGAAAAGGCATGGCACGATCAACACATCAAACTGCACACCTTCAAGGTAAACGATTTAGTTTTATTATATGACAGAAAGTTTGATAAGTTTCTAGTTAAATTTCAGATGCATTGGCTGGGGCCGTATGTTATTAAGGAGATTACCGATGGTGGAGCAGTTCATCTTGTAAAATTGAATGGAGATCCATTTCCGGGAAAGGTAAATGGAAGCTGATTGAAGCCATACATCATGGATCCATCCAGATGACTATATGATGGTAACATACTCTTAGCACTCCAGGTAGCTACAAGGAGGTGCGGGACTATAAACTTGACTACCTAGGTTGTAGAACTACGTGATCAGTGATCTGCGTAGAATAGAAGGATGTCACAATACCAACAAAAGGGTAAAGGGAGCTACGTTATAATGGTGGAGACCACGTAGCACAACCAGAAATAGATTGTTGTCGCCATTTTTCATGATTTGATTTCCAGAACATGGTTAAGACGAGCAGGCAACTGACATTTGAGGCATTTAAGGCTGAAATCAAGTGTGAAATTTTTCGAAATCTGCTACCAATCTCATATTTATGAACGGATTTTGGGGGGAACGATCAAATTTGAATTTGAATTTTCCTATAAATTATAGATGGTCATCCACTGAGAAACACTTTGCATTCTGAGAAATTCTAAGTTTTGTTGTCTGTTGCGTGAGCTCTTTGAGAATTTTGTGTCATGTTAGTATCCTCAGTCCAATCAAAACCTCATTAACAGCTTCATGTCTGCACTAGATGAGACCGCTAGTATTTGGAGCATTGTCACCTCTGAGGGAGCTACCCCTAAGGTCATGAGTATAGAGAGTCCCGCTGCAGTGCCTGAGGTGCCGAGGTAATCTAGGCCAAAGCCTACGAAAATGAGAGAGGTTCCAAAGCCGAAGAAGGATAAAGAGAAGAAGACGTTTTCGGTGCGTGAGTCACCAAGGAAACATCCAACTACACAAGCTCAGAGAAAAGAAAATCCAACCGCGCAGGAGAAAGGAAAATTTGTTGATATGGAGGTCAAGGAGGGTGCAAAAGACATAAATATTGAGGGGGTAGATCCTATATCAAAGATGTTGGAGTACATCCCTCTGCACGAGGGCAAGGTGAAGGTTCCAAAGGGCCCAAATGAGGGACAATTCCTCATGAACACACCCCTGTTGCCAATAAAATATAACTTGTGAAGTTTCGCGCTTGGCGCGCATCCCACATCTTAAGCTTGAAGATTTGGATTTGGGGGACATTAAGCGATTCCCCCACCTGGCTACTAATACCTTCACGAAGTGAGTTTTCTACAATGATTCTAGTGTCACCATGCTAGAGTCAGTGGAATGGATTCACGAGGTAAACAAGGCAGGGTTGTTGAACCTGCTCTTGGTGCCTCACTACCACAATGCCCCTATAAATGTGACAATCATTAAGAATTTGTTGTGCCTCATGCATGACGAGCACTTGTGGTTGATTGAGCCAATATCAATCATTGATATGCTAATCTATAGGATCACATTACTCCCTCATTTAGGACTGAATTCAGCCAAGTAATTTGTCAGAAAGACGGGTGAGCGCGACCTTACCGAGAAGATGAAGGACAAGTTCAAACCTGTCAAGAAATCACGCGGGTATTCCATTTCCACTATTTCTGACCTTGCGGCGAAGGTGGCCACTCAAATCTTGGCTAGAAAAGTGATGAGAAAGTGTTGCGTGGATGAGTTGTCGGCACCAGTGGTTTCGTTAGCAGCTCAGTGCGCAGAGGGTGTATAGATTAACTGGGCACGCTACTTATGCAGTGAGTTCCTCGCAAACTGAAGAGAGACATAGGAGCAAAGTAATACCTTTCATTACTCATGGCTATTACTATAAATTTTATTGGTCACGTTGGAGTTACTGGAGGATAACTAGTTTCCTCTAGTCAAGAAATATTTACCAGAATCAACCAAGTTTTGTTCTCTCTGGCCCACAAAGGACGTTGCATGGGTTTGCGAAAGCAAAATATTTTGGGTATTGATCGAGGCAAGCATCCATCCAACCATCAACCAGAAGCCATGGTTGTCACCAACTATGTTAAAGTAGTTTTTGGGGTACGCATATTTCAAAGCAGACTTCCACCATGTGTACATATGGGTGTTGAAGGATCTGGATCAGAAATGGTATGGTCTTCCCTACTTGGCTACGGATGATGCCATTGAGAGGTCCTCAAGAAATGGCTAGCAGATTGGCACACAATACCAGATTTGGCCGCCGGGACTAACAAGTTTGTGGAAAAGCGAAAAAGGAAGCCACCCGAATAAAGGTTTAGCAGTTGGCAAGAAAGAGGAAGAACGAGACAGAGGAGAAGGCCTGAGCAGAAGCAGAGTGCACTGCAAAGGAACAAGCAGAGCAGGAAGAGCGTGGCTTTGATAGAAGTCAGAAATCTCCTTCACCCCAAATGAAGGAAGAAGAACAGTCAGAATAGTGTGGCAAAGATCAAGAGAGCACCCCTTTCCACATAAAGCGCCATAGCGAATAGGAAAAGGAGGGATAGCAGAAGAAGAACAAAGCCTCCAAGTCATCGCTAGATCTAATCACCTTGACAGAGGGTGACTTCGATGATATTGGCGATAAGGTAAGGCACACAACTGCAGAACTTTTGTAATAGTTTGAACAACAACCGAATCAGGAAATAAGTGCCATACAGACAGGTCTGCGTGAGTTGCAGATCCAAAAAAATTGACTCCTAGCCGTGCAGGGCAGAGAAACGCAACATCAACTAGTTTGGTAGTGGGGACCACTCAAGCAGTAGAGTTGGTTCGATCCTTGGATCTCCGGACTGTCACGCTGCCAGATGGAGCTCTGAGCATGGAGGCAGATGCTGACAAGTCTACTATCAGCGCTTTGAGGAATGTTGGTCTGAGCTTGGTTGTGGTCCCCAGTGAATTCCTTCACACGCTACAAGCAGGTGTGATTGCAGAAATTAGGGAGCGGGAGCAGCATGCGCTGAGCTTGATCAGCGAGTAAAAAGTCAACTACGAACAGATGTTCATTGAGAAGATGGCCATGCTAGAAGCATGGAAAAAGGTTCAGGAGAAAAATGAGTGAACTATATTCGTGGTAGCCAAAGCATGCAGAACCATTCCAAAACTACCCATACCAGAAGAAGCGTCATTGGAGGCCAAGATTAGGAAATTGGTTGCAGGTGTGCGCGATGAAAAAGCCAAAGTGGCCAAGGTTTTTTTTTAACTGAACTTGTGGATAGTTGAACTCACAACCTTCAACTCCACCAAAGGTTAGAGAACAACGTGAAGACACTGTAAAGGATGTAGTCACAACAATAGATGTCACGATGGTGGATTGCACTGCACTCTTTGAGCAGTCTATGGAGGTCGTTATGACTCTACAGGAGGATCCTAACCTGCATGGTTGAACAAAGAAGCCAGAAAATTGCAGCAAAAATATAATGAATCAAGAGAGATGACACGCACTCTCGTTATCTCACAGTGATTAGCTAAGTTTCATGAGGCAAAGCAGTTGCTCGAACAAGTGGAGGCAACTCAATGGAAAGAGGCAGTCCTCAAGGCCAAATTGGGATCTTGGTTAGATGAGGCCTATGTTATATCTACCACCATTAAGGAGACGTTGGCGAGCCTACATAGAACATAACAGAAGCTAAAGGAATACAGTGCAGGCTTAGCAACATAGTAGCTGGTGGAGCAGATCAAGCAGGCAGCCGTGCAAAGCGCGATTGAGGTAGCAGTGGCACAAGTCGAACTGGGAGGTCTCCACAGTAATATCTTCATGCCAACAGAGTGACTTGGGGGAAACTCATGATATTTGTGTTGGGGGTCTATTCGGATAGTGTCCCCTAAGGTAAATTTTGGGGCAAAAGCCCAAGTTTTGGGGAAAAAATCCCAAGTTTTTTTTGTAAAGAATGTAAAGTCTCCACAAAATGTGGTCGCGGAGTGTGTAGACAATAAATGTCATAAATGGTTTTACCCTTCTTTGATGTAAGTTGTGTCGGCTTTAGTAGATCTACCCATGGTCCACAAACCATGGGATTGTATAAAGAGGAGAATCTTAGAGAGTCTAAGGCATAATGGTAGAGATCAATGAATGTAATGGCTTAGTAGAAATGAAGAGCGAAGAGCAAAGAGTCTTAGAGTAGAAGAGAGGCTCTGCAGTTGAGTGTGCAGAGGCCTAGAATAGAGTCCGCAACTGAGTGCGCGGACCCCTATAGCTGAGTGCACAAGGTAGCCTCGAGTCTGTAAGTAGAACTAAAGTATCAATAAAGAGATTATTTTGGAAATATATGTGTTTTGTCCATTTATGTATGTTATGAATGAATGTGTTTTTGTTGTGATGAATTATGGTGTTATGATTTAATATTGTATTGATGTGCGATTCTACATGTTTTACACTGTTATAAGGACACAAGTAATAATATATGTTTACACGAAGAATATCTTAATGCATGTTAAAGTTATTAGACACTTAAGCTAATCTAGGTAAGTACAAAACTAAGGGTGATTATAGAGTTGCATAAGTGGCTTATTTGGTTATTTAGGGTCCGCAAAAGACAGTTGTAGATCTTTGTGAAGGTCTAGAGGTTGTTAAAAGGAAGTTATATCGATAAGCCTCAAGAGCTTATCGATCTGTGTGAAGGAAGGTTTAGGGAATAAAACGACATCACGCTCATCTCTAGGTGCAAAAACTTGGTTCCAGCACCCCCCATTCTGCTTCGAGTAAGACTTCAATCTGTGGATTGATGCTGAAAGGGCTAGTAGTGTAGGGATTTGTTTGGCAAAAATAACTTTGAACCCAGGTCAGGACCCACTAAGAAAAAAATTAGCCTGTCAATGATACGGAGTGATCTTCTAATGTATACTTTGAATTCTTCTGTTAACACGTTGATCGTTTCGTTCAGAAAGTGTATACCTCTGTCGCTGATCAACACTTTCGGGCAGCCAAACCTAGTTAAGACATATTCAAACAAAAACTTCATTGTTGTAGCCCCTATATAATCCTTAACCAGATGTGCTTCTGGCCATCTGGTTTGATACTCCATTGCAGTGATGATATAGCACGCACCAGTGTTCTTCACTGGGGACTGAATTGGCCCAATGAAATCAATCAACCATTTTCAAATGGCAGCAACAATACTTGAGGTTGTAATAGAAATTCATTCCTTTGCGATGGTATGCCCATTCTCTAACACGCAACACATGCCTTACAATATGCTTTAC
Source organism: Pinus taeda (assembly GCA_000404065.3). NCBI lineage: Eukaryota > Viridiplantae > Streptophyta > Pinopsida > Pinales > Pinaceae > Pinus > Pinus taeda. The sequence goes on from APFE031087037.1 coordinate 236,434, forward strand.
AATCCTTGTGCAACGTTGGCTACCATAGACCTACGCGCAAAATATTCTGCGTAGTCGCTTTTCCTACATCATGTCCTCCCACAGCTCATCCATGAGTTTCAACGAGAATGATATTTCTCTCAAAATCTAGCACATATCTTTGCAATATCTCGTCCGCACCCATCTTATACAGATGTCCTTCAATTACCGAAAATTCGGCCACACACACTACCGGCTCATTCTTTTGCTAACCTGTATACCCTTCTGGTGCCATCCTCACAATGAATAAATGAATGATATCTACAAAATGGTTGTTTTCTACACACACTACGAAGAGCCGTGAATCTGGCAGCCCTTCCTACAAATTACTAGGCTCCTCTCTTGTCTCGATCCACGATAGATAGTTAGGTCTTGTATTCAACCTCCCTAACTTCACAATGACTTCAAAGTTATACTCCTAGAATAGTAGCAACCATTTGCAGATCTCCCCCCCCCCCCCCAACACATGCTTATTGACCATGTATTTCAAGGCAAAATGATCTATGTACATTTTGAAATGTTTGCCCAAAAGATAGTGCCTGAACTTTTGAAGCACATACACCATAGCCAACCCTTCGCGCTCCTTCGTTGAGTAATTCTTCTCAACCTTTGATAATTTCCTACTCACAAAGGCTATAGGATGATCCATTTCTCCCTCATTGGGTTGTGTTAGCACTGCACCCAATGCAATGCACGAGGCATCAACATGTACGTGAAATTCCTTCTTCCAATCCGAGAATACCAAGATCAGCGTGGAGACCATATTTTCTTTCAATACATCCAAACTATGCTAACATATTCATCCCAATAGAATGTAGCATCCTTCTTCAATAGTTTCTCCATGAGCACGGTAATCTAAGCATAAGCCTTGATGAACTTCCTGTACTATCCAATATGTCCCAGTGTTGCGCGCAACTGCTTAACGCTCCTTGGGGCTTCCAAATTTACTATCACCGCAATCTTTGCAAGATCCACCATCAATCCTTTTTTGCATACCACATTATCCAGCAAGATCCCAAAGGGAACACAAAATAAGCACTTCTTCATATTCAGCAATCTAGTACCTGTGACACGTATCCAACATCAAGCACAGACTTGCTACATGGTGCTTCACTAACCCAAACATTGTCTAGTCATCAAAGTACACTTCCAAGAAGTTATGAATAAACTCCTTGAATTCTGCAATGACTACATGTGAAAATATCGTAGGCACATTCTTGAGTCCAAACGACATCACAGTGTATTTAAAACATCCCCATTCCATCACGAAGGTCGTTTTTCTCCTATCCTTAGGCGTGATCTTAATCTTGTGATATCCTGAAAACCCATCAGTGAACAAGTAGGCCTCCTGCCCTTCAACATTTTCTAATACCTCATCAATAAATGGTGTCAAAAATGGATCATGGATGCAGGCATCATTAAGCTTCCACAAATCTATGCCATTCCTTATTTCTCCCTTCTATTTCTTCTCCTGGACGACCATTGGGCTCATCCAATTAGATTCTTCAACTAGTTCTATGATGCCTGCTTCCAGCATTTTATCCAACTCAAAGCAAACATTTTCTTTATACTTAGGATTCAAGCGATACGGCCTTTGGTTAACAGGCTTCGCGTCCTGCTACAGAGTAATTTTCATAACACCCAAGTCTCCTATTATGCCCTTCAAGTATGAAAATTTGGTAGGGAATAGATCCTGATATTCGCGAAGTAACTCAGCAACCTTATCCACAGTAGAGTCGTCCCAATAATCTCCAATATTTGCAAACTTTGGTTCTGCTTCAATCCTAATGTTCACTTGCTTGGTTTTCAATGGCGCGGTGATGTTTGGGTTGTCTATTTGCTAGCCCTTGACTTCGCGATACCCTTCGTCCTCTGGAATATTTACTATTTCTTGGATATTCATCCTCCTTCTCAATAGTCACATTATAACATTCCATCGAATGGCGTAGCTGGGTGCCCCAATCTGGCTAAACCCATTCTAGAGGTTCTTGTGGCGTTTCGAAGATAATTGCCTTAATCTCCTGTAAAGCTTCATCAATGCTCTCGAAACCATTTTCAAAATTGAAGGTCAATAAGAATCCTTCTCTTAATATATCCCACTCCGAGGTGCCATGATGAAGCTCCGTCTCCAAATACCAGTTCATAGGGATTGTGTCTAAAGTATGGAAAAATATGTGTACCCACTCTGGCTCCGGCTCCATTCCATAAGTTTTAGTTCTCAGTTAATTTAATTTTTGGTTGACGACACTGCAATCTCATCATCCTTCTATAATCCTGCCATCCATCAAAGTTATCCTTGTGCGTACCCCACCATCATGCGGTCTTAGCGCGCAATGCCAAATCTAACGCTTGGAAGTGGTGCTGCTCGAGGACTTCATGCTCAAACACATCCAAAAATTTATCCACATCAGTTAAACATCATAATAAGGTAAGTTCCTTACCTCTAATGAAACGCAATGCATCGATTTGGCCATCATGTTGCAACACAGTGTAGATACTTCATGCAAGCAATTCTACCAATGCTCCAACTCTTCATTTGAATCAAAGGTGCAAGAACTCTCAAAATAGCATGCGATCCTTCCATCTGCCATTGGATTGATCTAGTCTTGATCTTTCATTGTTATTTTGTAGATCTGATCTAAGTCATCTTCACTTTCTTCATAATTGCAGACTGGTTCAATGTAGTGCGCCCCTTTTGCAGGGTCCAATGGTATTACAACTCGAAACGATTTCTTTTCAAATGACATCGTCCTCTTATTCAAGTTGATTACTCCATTCATGTCAATGATCCAGTCAATTCCGAGGAGTGCGGGGTATGGATTTTTGTCATCAACGATATCTATCACTTCAAAGTCAGACATCATGCTCGCACCTTCAATATCAACAGTTACTCCGTATAATCATCACATAGGGATGATATTCTGTTGTTTTTCCATTCTGAGCTGGATTGGAGACCACTGCAGCGTAGGTCTCCCCATTCTTTACCATGTTTGTTTAACTAAAACATTCCCATCAAATCTTAGATCCAAAATGACCTGGTCCATCTCGTAGTCTCCTATCTGCATGGTGAGCCTCAACTCGTGCCCTGTTCTTGCCTTATGTTTACCAATTTCTCTAAAACAACATAAACTTTGAACGAGAATTGATATTGTTACCCGTTTCGTAGAGATAACAAAAAAGTGACCCGATTTTGAAAAGGGCCGATGCAGAACACACATATTTTTTTTACAGCATAGTTTTTGGCACTTTAAATAACCGATATGATTAACCGTTTCATAGGGGTAGTAAAAAAGTGACCTGATTTTGAAAAGTGGTGATGCAGAATACACTTCTATTTTTCGGAGCATATTTTTGATACTTTAAATTTTCTTATGTATCAAATATAAATATTCGTTTTTAAATGTTAGTGATTTTCATGTTGATTTTGAAACGTGTTGATGCAATGTATTAATTCAACATACCTTTTTTTAAGAGGACTTATTTTTCACACTTTAAGTTTTATTATGTCTAGTTTTTTTTTAAATTATGGTTACTTAATGAATTGTCAAGTTGTTTTTTTTAATGTTGATTACTTAAAATAATATATAAAAAAGACAACAAAAAGAATGTTAAATTTTTTTTATCTCATAAATCATAAAAAGATTTGGGAAAAATAAAAAATAAAAAACATAAAATTAAGGAAGTAAAAGTAGAAAATTTTAAAAAACATTAACAAAAGCTAGAGAGAAAACAATTAATAAATAATCAATAAATTTAAAAATTAAAATTAAAAAACAAACTAGATTAAAAAATAGAAATTAACAAAAAAAACAAATAAAAAACTAGTAAAATTAATATTAAAACATTAAAAAAAAAAATAAAATAAAACAAAATTAAACTCAAATTACTTTAATATTAATATATATATTATATATATATATATATATATAATTTTAAAAAAACAAAAATACAATTAACTAACTAATAAAAGTTAATATTAAAAACATTTAAAAAAAAACTAAAAAACTAAAATAAACTCAAATAATATAAATAATATATATATATATATATATATATTTATATATATATATTATTAAAAATATAATATCTTTCAAATTAAAAAATTCAAAAAAACATTTAAAAGTTTAAAAATAATTTTAAAAAATAAACAAAAATACATTAAAGAACTAATAAGTTAATATAAAACCATTTAAAAAAAACTAAAAATACAAAATAAACTCAATAATAATATTATATATATATATATATATAGATTATTACTATATATTTCAAATAAAAATCAAAAATCAAAATCAAAAACATTTAAAGTTAAAATAAATATGGTATTTTTATTTTATTTTAATTATTTTTTTAAGTCCAAGAATTTTTATTAAAAATTAAAATTAAATTAAAAATTTTAAACTTTTTTTTAAACATTTTTTTTTAATTTACAAAAAAAAAATAAAAAATATTACCCCCGCTGCCGCTCGACTGCTTGTGGTGGTGCGAACCTAGCCAGAGGGGCTACATGTAGACCCCTCCACCCAGGGTCGCACCACCACGGACAGTCGGGCAGCAGAGAGGTGATTCCCAAATCAAGACTACCTTGCGCACTCAGCTGCAGGAATCCGTGCACTCAGCTACTGATTCTACTTTAGCCCCCTGCGCACACAGTTATAGATCATCTCTTCTACTCTAAGGTTCTTCACTCTTCACTTCTAGTAACCCATTACATTCATATCATTCACTACCAAAAAAATACCTTTCACTCTTCTAAAACTTTCCTTCTTTATACAATCCCATGGCCCGCGGACCATGGGTAGATATTCTAAAGCCGACACATCTTACATAGAATAAGGGTAAAAAAAACCTTTATGACACTTTACATCTACGTGCTCCATGACCACATCTTGCACAGAATTTACTTGTTATAAACAAAAACTTGGGCTTTCAGCCCCAAAACTTGACCTTAGGGGACCTGTTGAACAGGTAAATCCCCTCTACGGACAGAGGCGATCCCACTAGCCAAGAACGGGTCTAGCAACAATCAATCAATGCTACTCTGCAAGTTCCTAATTGCAATTACAAAGTGGGTAATGGACACCTACTTGGATTCCAGCGCTATTTGTTTGATGAAGAGATGCCGCTCTCACTCCTTCGCTCTAGTCGGTCACGATCCTCCACTATCCTCGTGGATGGACACCTGCACATGCAAAGAGAGAACAAACAAAAGCGTGAAATCTAGTAAAAGCAACTATACATCAGTCAGAAAGGATGTAATTCACATTAACCATTATAAGACAAATGAGAATGGAACCATAACAGTAGTCATCTATCTTTTATTAATCAAAAACAGAGAAAGGTACAACCAATGTTCTGACACTGAGTCCTTCTCAAGAGGGTCCAGCCAGCAAGTCTCATAAGCATTCACCCTTGGAGGTAGATCTCCCAAGACAAACAACTCTCTCTCTCATACAAGGCAACAAGACTTCACACCCTTCCTTAAGCTCTCTAGCAATCCACACTTAACACACCAACTGCCTATTAAGAGCAGCACTAAAGCACTATGAATTCCTCTATGTCAAAGTTTATATTCCAAAAACTAGCTGCTCATGGCAATGGTGGAGGCTTATATAGGAGAAGGAGTCTCCATGAATGGTGGAAGGAGATGAGCTTATCTCCAAGAAAGGTGGCTCATAAGGAAAATAGACATGCCATAGAAGGGAGGGCGACCTTTACAAAGCCAACAACCAGGTTTGGAGTCATCTGGAAGGCTGGCTGTTAGAACAAACTCACCCAAACAGGATCAGAGTGGGTGCATAACTGGACTGGCGCGCTGGCATCGCATCTCAATAACAGAAGAGGTCTGGTCAGCGTGATCTAATACAAGCGGAGGGTGCGCTGGATATGAAATTCGACCAGTGCGGAAAACCCGTGTGCTTCCGCGCTGGCAGCGCATCAGTCGCACTAGAGGCCGCCAGTCAGCACAGTTATTTCAATAACAGTCGCGATGATCAAATAAACTTAGGCAAAGAGGGTTTTTGGGCCACTTCAGAGAGCATGAGTATGGTGGATGTGATTTCATAACACAGTAGGGAGACTGACAAGGAGACAGTGACATTTTACTGTGTAACAGATGCCCCCTAAAGCATGAAGCCCGAGAGAGTGGGAGGGGCGAAATGCTTTATAAAACTGTTGGACCGGAACACCACCAAGAAGAACCTGCACGTAGATACAATTGATATTTAAATTACATGTAGTCTAGGCATGGGCGCAGCCATCCAAAAGAGATACGAAGAAGGTCTGTGGTATGGACACAACCACCCAGCTGAAGAGACCATGATGATAAGAGGTATGGTCGTAGCCATCCTAAAAGACTCAGGTATGGGCGGAGCCATCCATCAATGAGTTATGTAATAATGATCCACAAAATCGCAACCTGGCCCACAATGGACTAGAACCAGGGTCTTGCGCTCCATCCAAACCCGAACAAAGTACAAGTCCAAACATGTGAATACAG
>APFE031087046.1:0-12353 GCA_000404065.3 Pinus taeda
AGATGGCCAATCCCAAATGACTTGGATCTTGGTTGGATCCACATGCACCCCCTGTTCATCAATAATGTATCCCATATACTGAACCTGGGTCATGCCAAAAGTGCATTTCTCCAAATTGGCACATAACTTGTGTTTCCGCAATGTTTGGAGAACCTGTCGGATGAGGTGGAGGTGCTCTTCCCAACTTTGGCTGAAGATCAGGATGTCATCCAAGTATACCACTACAAATGAGTTGGTGAATGGCCGTAATATGGTGTCCATTAGCCTCATGAAGGTTGCAGGAGTATTCGTCAATCCGAAAGGCATAACCAACCATTCAAAAAGGCCTTCCTTGGCTTTGAAGGCAATCTTCCACACATCAGAGGGTTCGACTAGTACCTGGTGATATCCTGACTTCAAATCGATCTTGCTGAAATATTTTGCCCCCTTTAGTTTGTCCAAGAGGTCATCAATCCATGGGATCAAGTACCTATTGTGGACAGTGATCTTATTCAATGCTCGATAGTTAATACAAAGTCTCCAAGTCCCATCCTTCTTCTGTACCAACACGATCGGGCTCTCACAGGGCGATGAATTTGGACGGATGTGACCTTTCTGCAGCAGCTCCTGAATCTGCCTCTTGATTTCATCATTCTCCAGAACGGAGCACCGATAGATTGGTCCATTGGGTGCACCTGGGGTCAGATCGATGGAGTGCTTGACCTGAAAATGCAGAGGAATGCCTGCAGGCGAGGTGAAGATGTCCTCGTACTCCTCCACGGCCTTGTCCATCTGTAATTGTCGTGTGGAGGGTCCCTATCTAGAGGTCGTGGCCACCGTCTTCTTTTTTCCTTGAGGGCGTATCATCTGGAAAACAAATTTCCTGGTTTTGGAAATGAGCTTACTGCGTTGTTTTGCAGTAACCAAAGAGATGGTCGTAGGTGGTGCTACCTCCGGTATCCTATATAACTTATTTCCCAAAGTAACAATAACAGCACGAGGCCTTGATTCATATACAACATGTTGCTTCCACAAGTATGGTTGTCCTAATAATACATCACAAACTTCAAGGGGAGCAATGTCACACAATACCTCATCCGTGAAGGGCTTGATGTTGTATGGAAGGCGACATTGTTGGCTCACACGAAGAGCTCGTCCTTGGTGAAGCCACCCGATGGTGTACGGTTGTGGATGTGTTGTGGTTGGTAAGCCCAACCGCTTCACGAACTCTGCCGAAATGAGGTTCTTTTGGCTCCTGCTATCGACAATGAACTATAGCGGGGAGCCCTTTACCCACATCTGGGAGAGGAAGAGATGCTCCTCCTCCTCTGGATCTTCAGGTTCCTCCTTCTGGATCTTCGTGGTGGCAACGGTAGTGTTGGGCTCGGCATCGATAATTTGCTTCATTTTGTCATTCCCCTTGTCAGGTTCTGACTCAGAGTCGGAACATGCATTTGATTCTGAAACCTTTAGCTCTGCCACCAGTGACTGCTTGGCCCGACACTCACTTTTGTTGTGAGTGGAGCTCTTATGGAACTCACACCACTTTCCTGTGTCCTTTTTCGACTTCGCGGCGTTATTCTTTGCTTGCAGCTTTGGTGGGTTGTCTTGGGCCGCCTCGCCTTGGCTTTTTCCTTTGTTCTGCGGTTTGGGGGCACCTTTCCCTTACTTCAAATTCACAAATCCAAAGTCTAGCTCCTTCTATTTAAACTTTTGCTCGACCTTGATGGCATATCGGTATGCCGTGCAGGGCGAGGAGATGTTCAGGAATTCTATTTCTTCCTAGATGTACTTGTGCAGGCTGCCACGGTATTTGAGTATAAAATGCTACTTTGAATCATTAATACCCAAATTTGTGCGAAGGGTATGGAAAATATTAGTAAACTCCAGCACGTCTTGGTCCCTTCCCTGCCGCAGCGTGGTCCACTTTATATATTGATCCTCATAGCTTCCGACAGGGTAATACTGCTCCTTGATGGCATCCTAGAATGAATTCCAAGTGGGTGCGGCTAAAAATAGTGAGTTTGTACTTTCATCCTTCTCCTCGCAATAGGTTTCCCACCAGTCTTTGACATGGGGTTTGCTTTGAGAAGAGCGAAAATAATCTTTTCCCGACTGGAAAAATCATGAACAGAAAAATAACCCTCTAGCAGATTTAACCATTTATCAACGACATCTGCGTCTATCTGACCGTCGAATATGGGGATTTCAAAATTAATTTGTACCTTAAATGGTGTGGTGTTTCCAGAGTAGCTGTTGGAAGCCAATGCATTGCCCCTAGGTAGCCACTGAAGGATCTGGGAAAAATTGTCCATCATCGTGTTCCTTTGTCACTCAAGGGCTTCTTCGAGCAAGATTTTGATAAGATCTCCTGCCCCCTCGTATTTCTTTTCATCCGCCACGGGAGGCCGTCGGGATTTGCGAGGCTGGTCTTAAAAGGTTCAACCAATTTAAGCCCTATCTCCTTATATCCCGACCTCGTTTGGGACATGCAAAGAAAAACAGAGAAAAAAAGTAGACCACTCTGATACCACTGATCCGAATTTAAAAAGGAACGCAACAAATTACAGAGATAACCATAAACATAGATATGCAACGGAAATAATACTTCACTTCATTAATGTAAAATATTGAAATATGCTTACAAACAGAAATGGAAATAAACCAGCTAGGGCGAAGGTAGCTTATCTCTGAGAAGAGATGTGACAGCTACATGCCTCTGAACTGCCTTACAATGAGGCTCAAGGGCTTTTTATTATTGAATAATAAGAGAAAACCCTAAACAACCAAATCCCTAACCCAAGGAGATGTAACACCAAGAGTTTATGGGCCCCGTTGGGGTGAGTTGGATAGCCAACTTCCCGGGGTCGTGACTTGGTCATATTATCTTTGTTTGACGTGCATGATAACCCATTGGAAAGATCTCTCCGGGGACTACGATGGAAAAGATGATTTTCAAAAACAATTGTAGGTGGTAGATTTCCAAAAAAAACGTCGTTTAGGGCCTCAAAACGGCTCCGAAAGTTTAGGACCCGAAAAATTGCTAAAAATAGTAAATTGTGCTACAATTAAGGAAACTGAAAAACTGAAGGAAACAATGGTGGGGGTCCAAATGGAATTGGCGGGTGGCCACCAATATCCACCTGGATCATGCATTAACTAACTAAACTCACAATTAATTCAAAAAACTATTGGAACTAATCTAACTGGACTTAACTCAGTTAACTGAGCTAACTAATTACAACTCAAATTACAACTCATCCTTATCTCTTTAACTAAGGGATAAATTCCTTAATCAATGGAGAAATTGTTGCATGCCTTCACATAGACTTCATGTTTGATTTCCTGCAATTAATTAACTCAAGATGAATTAATTAATTATTTTACAAACAGCTGCTAAGATCAAATTTGAATTTTACTTCTCAGTTTCAGTTCAGGGACTAACTAAAATTGGAATCTATCTCGAAATGCTATTCATAGCAATGCTATTTTTAGCACTTCCATTTTTCATTCCTTGTTGCTATGTCCAACACTGGTACCCAAACTTCTATTTTTAGCATTTTTTGTTGCTATTTTCAACACTCCCTCTCAACAAGAAATGCATTCAACTCGAAACTGATCTTGAGCCTTTGGAAAGTTCTGCATGCAACACTTCTCCCAAGTGTTGTTGCTCTAGCAACTCTAGAAACAAAAAATCTCCCAATTGACCTCCCTGTTGGGCTAGAAACATCCTCTAATGTTGAAGGTTCCTCTGTTGTTGACAAGTGCTCCCTCTGTGACCTCTGAGCTGTTGCAACACTCCATGCATCTCGCACCGTTGCACACCTCTCTGTGCCATCCTGCACTGGTGCAACATTCCTATGCCTCTCACATTGTTGCAGCCTGCTAGCTCTACACTGTCTTGGGATTCCTGCACTGTAGCTCTCTCTGTTGCTCCATCTGCATCTGCCTCTACCCACTCAGCAAGTCCTGCTACTCCTCATCGGGGCTTCCATAGCAAGGTCTAATCAAAGAGTTTGGGTACCTCAATGATCCTGCCCCTATTCCAGCCTTCTTGGGATTGTCACTCCACATCGCCCCACCTCCGACCTGGAGGTATGGATGCATGTGATCCCTCTGCCCACTTGGCTTGAAATTTCCCCCTACTGGAGGTCTCTACATGAGTAGATGTCTCTACTCGATCTCCTCTCAACTTCTCTAGTTGTGGCTGCTCCAAAACCTCCTGAAATTGCTTCACCAATTGTGGCTCCTCCACAATTGTCTGAGACTTCTTCTAGGACTGCATGTTGAGAGGTAATGTACTCTCCCTCTCAACCACCAGCCTCCATCAGTTTCCTTCCACCTCAAGGCTTTTCATGCATCTTGAACCTTAAGAGCATACAAGTTCTTGACTCGTGAATCGATCTGCTTCTCACCTATCTCATGGTGATGTGTCGAAGGAAAACCTTTCCCTTACTGAAGACTGCATCATAGCATTTGTCTTCTAGCATTGTGATCGACACCAAATTTTTCCTCAGTCCTAGTACATGCTTGACATCGGTCAAGGTAATGTGAGCTCCATGGTCCCTCTTAAAAGCAATTGTGCCTACTCCTTAGACACTATACTTTTCATCATTACCCATCGCTATGAGTATCTGGAGATCTTTCTCCTCCAAGGTACTGAACAAACTCTTGTCGTCAGTCATGTGGAAAGAAGCTCCACTATCAAGAAACCAACCACATCCCCCCATGGATGAAACCATGCATGCAAAGAGGGTGAAATCAAACTCGAACTGTGAGGCCAATGCCTCACCTTCAAATCCTTCCTTGAATCCCATCTTGGATTTCTTCAGTGGACAATTTGTATCAAAATGGCCCACCTCATGACAATGAAAGCATCACACTTTCAATTTGTCAAACTTCTTCCCACCATGGGAAGAACCAGATTTGGGATGGGATGCCTTCCCTTTCCCTTTCCTCGCCTTACTCGCTAAGGCTAGATTTTCCTCATCATCTTGCTTTAATGAGGATCCATCTCTGGTGCTTCTTCTTATCTCCTCCTACATCAGATCCGACCAAAGTCGTTCCCAATATGGCAGTTTCTCTCTTCCATTTACCGAGTCTTGGTAGCTATGCCAGCTCTTAGGAAGACCGAGGAGAGCTAGACTCACCATGTCATCATCGGCTGTTGTGATCCCTACACTTCTAAGCTCATCCATGCAAGTCGTGAGCTTGTTCAGATATGTAGAGATCGTGTCACCCTTTTCGCACTTGATTTTCCAAAGCTTGTCTTTTAGCGCCAGCTTCCTCTGATCGTTGTTGTTCTGATATAGATCTTTCAATGTTTTCCACATCGAAAATGGTGTCTCCTTCGCATGGAGGCTTAAGACAATATGGTCTCGAACTCCCTCCAGGAGGATTCTCCTTGCTCTAGCCACAAATTTCTTCCATTCCGCCAATTTTGTAGCATCAGCTGCTACTGGCTTGGGGACTTCTTGATCAATGAAGTCCTTTAGACTGTTATCCTCTAATACTTCTTCCATGCGATCCTTCCAAGCTATATAATTCGAGCTACCACCAAGGGAATACTCGAGTCTTAAATCGTTGAACGCCATTGGTAAAATTGAGATGTGATAAGAACTCGATTTCTATATTCAGGAACCTCAAACTTCGAACTTCTCCCTTCTTGTATATTTTTCTTCGCTTTGATCACCTTTGCTCCGATACGATGTAGAAATTCCCATTATAGATCAACAGATTATGCAATGTACTAAAGCAAAATACAAGATCTACTTCTAAAACAAACTTTGCAGAAACTTAATCGAATATGAGCAAGATCAAATAGAACACATATAACTGAGAATGAGAAATCAATCACACATGAACACAGAAGAATAACCCGAGGAAAGCCTCAGCCTAAAACCCCAATCTCTGTATATCATACAAGTGGAAATATGTTCAGATTACAAAAAGAATCATCTCACAAGCTACCCTTCTCTCTCTGCAATCCAACTATTGCTCATAGACAATCAAAGGCTTCTCACAAACCTTCTCCTCTGCCCTCCAAGCCTCCTATTTCCTTGCGCAGTTTCTACTGGGGTCCAATGTTGCCACTTGTGTGAATTTACCTTTCACACAACACATTAAACTCAAAAGTAACTGAGCAGTCATGAAGGAGATAATTCCTTCCGCATGGATAAGTTTCCTATATAGGAAAAATCCTCCAACTGATAGTACATTGTCCCTTCCTCTGATCTCAATTGGGTCTCTAACTGAACTGACATGCATGAGTTATATATGAGAGAATATTCAGTTATCTGAAGTGCAGCAGTTACATGCATGCATGCATTAACTAATTGAACTCACAATTAATTCAACAAACTGTTGGAACTAATCTAACTGGACTTAACTCAGTGAACTGAACTAACTAATTACAACTCAAATTACAACTCGTCCTTATCTCTTTAACTAAGGGATAAATTCCCCAATCAATGGAGAAACTTTTGCATGTCTTCAAATAGACTTCATGTTTGATTTCCTACAACTAATTAACTCAAGATGAATTCATTAATTATATTACACACAATTGCTAAGATCAAATTCGAATTTTACTTTTGAATTTTAGTTCAGGGACTAACTAAAATTGGAACCTATCCTGAAATGCTATTTATAGCAATGTTATTTTTAGCACTTCCATTTTTCATTCCTTGTTGCTATGTCCAACACTGGTACTTGAACTGTTATTTATAGCAGTTCTATTTTTATCACTTCTATTTTAGCAGTTCTTGTTGCTATTTTCAACAGTAAACAAAATTTTTGCCACATTGAGCTAATACAGGGGCCCAAGCCATGGAAGCTAGATCAAGGAGATATAGCCCAGGAGGGGTGAACTCCTTCATCAAAACACTGTGTTAATGTGTCTCTTTGATGGTTTGTTGTACTGTACATGTTTGTTGTTCATTATTCATTTTTGAAGCTATTTTGCTCATGAATGTCTTGTTTAACTTAAGGAAATTTACCTATTTGTAAGCACCAACAACTAAGGAAACCTCAGCTCAAAAAGCAAGAAGCAAGCACATGTTTATAAATCTATAATTATTATTAGCACAACAAACTAATCATAAAAAAACATATCAATTTGGTAGCAAAGCACAAGGTTGAATTGCTTGCTTGCTTGAGTTTGTGAAATTAGGGTTTAATGGTTGCAAAATTGTGATGCTTACAAGGTTAAAGTTGCATAAAGGAGAAGGGAAGCTATTGGTTGCAACTCCTTAGTTAATGCCCATAAGAAGGAGAGCCACAAGGCCACAATCTCCACCACCCAAAGTTCAAATTCTAGCTTCACTTGAAACTCCTCAAGTTTTGCCTTCAACTGAGATTGAAGAGGTACAATCAATACAAATTTCTGAACCTAAATCCATAGCCATTATGTCTGGAGAAAGAGAGTCTGAATGTCCCTATGTAGAAGAGGAAGAATTCAAGAAAGCTTTCTATACTTTGACTGAGATGGTTAAAGTCCTCTATGAAGAGAGGAACAACAGAATGGTTGGAGGGAGTTCTAAACCTCCACATGGAGAAGGAAGCTCAGATGACAAAAAAGATGAGAAGAAGGATTCCAAAGGGAATGGTGGAAAACCACCTACATCTCCACCATCCTCATCATCTTCACCATCTCACACAGTATCATCTTCCACTACCACCACTGAAACTGCCCATACTCATTCCAAAACCCCAAAAGGAAATCTCCATTACTGAAATTGGACATAAAATTCGAACTTCTCATGTACAATGGAGAGGTGAATGCAGAAAAGTTGGACAATTGATTCGACAGTTGGAGGTATACTGCAAAATTCAGAACCTTCAAGAAGATGACATAAAGATCCAGTTGGCTTCACTGAGGCTAGAAGGAGTTGCACTAGTTTGGTGGGAAGCAAAGACTCAAGAGGAAATGGGAATCCATGGTAAGATATTCATCACTTGGGTTGAATTTGTTTATGCAATTAAAAGACAGTTTTACCGTTTAGCCTATATGAAAAAAGCCATTATGAGTTGGCAGAATTTTAGGCACCTTAAAGGCCAAATAGTCCAAGATTATACACAGGAGTTTAGAAAAAGGGCTTTGTTATTAGGAGCGAATTTGAATTCCCAAGATACACTGCTGAAATATATTGGGGGTTTACATTCTTATTTGAAACATACTATCCTTATGTTTAACCCAAACAATTTAGATGAGGTATGTGTGCAAGCCACACATCTTGAATCTAGAGGAAAGAACATTCAGGAAGAGGGTAGTAATATGAAGCCATTCAAGGGTAAGGATAAGGAAAAGGGTGGAAAATGGAAGGGAAAGAAGAATGCAAGTGTGAAGAAAGAAGGGGATAAAATCACAAGCAAACATTATTCCAAAGAGGGGCATGATGAAGCCCACTGTTGGAAACTACATCCCGAATTAAGGCCTAAGAAACAAAACAATAAGGGAAAACAAAAGATGACAACTACCACACAACATGACCTTGGTTCAGATTCTGGTGATGAGACCAAGATTTCAACCATGGTTACAAAAGGAAAAGAAATTGTTCCAAGCACTAGTTCATCACATAGTCAAAACAACACTCCAAATGAAGAGTCAAGAATAGAATTGTTTCATGTTAGAGTGATTTCAAATAGTACAAAGATTGATGCATTATTTGATAGTGGATCACAGTCAAACTTGATTTTAGAAGACTTGGTTAAAAAACTAAACCTTGAAACTGTACCTCATCACAAGCCATATCCATTGGGTTGGATAGTAAACAATGCAAACTTACAAGTTACAAGGAAGTGTTTATTCAAGTTCGCCATTACTGAAAAGTTCATTGATGAAGTTGAGCTAGATGTAGTTCCACTTGACATCTCATGAATCATTTTGGGTAGTCCTTATTTGTATGATAGAAAAGCAGTATTTTATCGCCATGACAATAAATACATATTGCTCAAGAATGGGTGGAGTACATAGTGAGAGCCCATCGCAAAAAGCTGAACATTTCTTTGGTTAATGCAGGGCAAATGAAGAGACTAGTAAATGCAAGTAAAAATTTTATGCTTCTCATGATCAAGAAAAATAATGATATTGATTATGAATATTTTGAATGTTGTGATGATAAATTTAAATCTGATTTGTTTGATGTGGTAAGCAAGCATGGAAAGATGTTTCAAAAACCAAAGGGGTTACCTCCCAAGAGGGGAATTTAGCATGAGATTCAGTTGCAACAAGATGTTCCACTTCCGAACATTGGCATGTATCGCATGTCTATTATGGAGAGTTTGGAAATCTAAAAACAAATCCAAGAATTACTGAGCAAAGGTATCATACGCCCATATATTTCGCCATGTGGTTCACCCATTTTCTTGGTGCCAAATAAGGATGGTACTTGGCGCATGTGAGTGGATTTTCGTGCACTAAATAAATCACAGTAAAGAATCGTTATCCACTCACAAGAATTGATTATTTTCTTGATCAATTGAGGTATGCAAAGTATTTCACTAAGTTAGATTTACGAAGTGGTTATCATCAAGTTAGGATAGCTGAAGAAGACATTTGGAAAACTACATTTAAAACTAAACAAGGATTGTTTGAGTGGCTTGTTATGCCTTTTGGTCTTACAAATGCTCCAGCTACTTTCATGAGAGTAATGAATGATGTATTGAGACCATTTCTAGATGATTTTGTCATTGTATACTTAGATGATATCCTCATATTCAGCAAGTCAAGAGATGAACCTGTCATGCATGTAAACAAAGTACTTGATGTCTTGAGAAAAGAATAGTTGTTTTTAAAGATGTCGAAGTGTGAATTTGGTAAGACTTCTTTGGTGTAATTGTGACACATTCTTGGAGGAGGTGAACTAAAGATAGATCCCTCTAAGGTTGAGGTCATTCTGAATTAGCCCAAGCCCAATATAGTTACAAAGGTAAGAAGCTTTTTGGGGGCAGCACAATATTGGAGAAAGTTTATTGCTAATTTTTCTTCTATTATAGCTCCATTACATGTGTTGACAAGTGTCAAGAAAGTATTCCATTGGGGAGATGTACATTAGAAAGAATTTGATGCTTTGAAGCAAAAGATAAGTTCAGCACTGTTATTAGCACTTCTGGATCTTAGACAGTCATTCGAGATTCAAATAGATGCAAGTGATTTTGCCATGGGAGCAGTGCTATCGCAACATGGTAAGCCCATCTCATTTCATTCTGAAATTTTTAATGGAGTTGTAACTAACTATCCCACATATGAAAAATAACTTTATGCATTGGTACAAAGTGTTTAGAAATGGAAGCACTATTTAATGGGGAAGGAGACCATCATCCATACCGACCATCAACCATTGCAGTATTTACAGTCATAGTCAAAGTCGCAACAATCACGCCATTTCAGATGGATCAGTTTTCTACAACAATTACATTTGGTTATCAGGTATAAAAATGGAATCTACAATAAGGTAGTTGATATTCTTTCAAGGCCTATGTAAATTCATCTGTTATACTCAACCACAATTATGTTTTGCATGAAAGTTACATAGAACAATATGCAAATGATAATGACTTTCAAGAAGTATATGCAAGCTTGAGTCAAGGAAACCAAATAGAAGAGTTGGATTATCATGTACATAAAAGTTTGTTTTATCACTTGGGCAAGTTGTGTATTCCACAGGGAGAAAGAAACAGTATCATAAGAGAGGCGCACACTTCATTGATTGCTGGACACTTTGGTGTAGGCAAGATAGTAGTGAATCTTCAAAGGCATTGTTATTGGCCACGCATGTTAGATAATGTTTCTCGTTTCATAAGAGGATGTTCTTTATGTGCTACAAGTAAACCTAGTAATAGGAAACTTGGTTTATACACTCCACTTCCAGTACCTTCACGTCCATGGAAGAGTATCTCAATGGATTTTGTAGGAGGTCTTCCATTGTCAAGGAAAGGTCATGATTACTTGCATGTAGTTGCAGATAGGTTTAGCAAGATGTGCATACTAACACCATGTAAAAATAAAATTACAGCTGAACAAATAGCTCATCTTTTCTTTCAAAACATTTGGGTTCATTTTGGTCTTCCTACTTCCATTGTAAGTGATTGAGATTCTCAATTTGTTGGGAATTTTTGGTCAAATTTATGGGACATGCTGGACACAAAGTTGAAGAAGAGTACAACCTTTCATCCACAAATAGATGGACAAACCAAAGTGGTCAATAGAACATTTATTCATATTCTTAGAGGATATTGCAGCAAACATCCCAAGTTGTGGGATGAACAGTTGCATTACATACAACATGCATACAACAGGGCAAAGTATTCTTCCACAAACACATCTCCATTTGAGGCATGTTATGGATATTTGCCAAGATCGCCATTCAACTTCATATTAGAGAAATATGTTTCTATCGAAGGTCACAGTGACATCGATATGGCAAGGAAGTTGATAGAGAAAATTTAGTTGATACATCATACAGTGCAAGAACAGCTTGAGAAAAGTCAAAGAAGCTACAAGGCAAGGCATGACAAACACTAGATTGATCACAAATTTCAAGTTGGCTACGAAGTTTGGTTATATATTAGCAAAGAGAGACTTCAAGGGGAAGGTAAAAATCTGAAACCAATTGGTTATGGTCCTTTTAAAATTCTAGAAAAGATTGGTAATAATGCATTCAAGTTTGATTTACCTCCTTACATGTAAATATACTCTATTGTTAATGTTGAGAATTTGAGATTGTTTGAGCCTCCTTTGATTGATGATCAAGGAGAGTATGTTCAGCGGCCATCAATAGATGATTTCTCACCAGAATATCTAGATGAGCTTCAACAAGATCTCATACTTGACAAAATAACCAGAACTTCAAAGAGAGGGGATGTCGAATACCTTAGAGTGGGACTCAAGGGACAAAATCCTTCTCAAGCCAAATGGTTGCAGACCGAAAAGGTGAGGGAGTTGTACCCTCACTTGTTGAACAATTGATAGTATCTTTTGGGGTCCAAAAGGCTTCTAGTGGGGAGGAATGATCAGGTGCTCAATATTTAGCTCAAAATTCAAAGTTCTCATATTGGCTCAAAAATTGTATCGCTGCATCTGTCTCGTCAAGACGATCACAACACAATTTGTTTCATCAAAAACAAAGTTCGGATGAAGGAGAAAAGGTCTGTTGTTTGTTTTCCTAAATAGCTAAAAAAAAATCAGAATGGGACAGAATGATGACATGGCAGTCTAGTCAGCAGTCCAGTCAGCAAGGGGAACCTTCTTCAGTATTCACTTAATGGGGTTGTGACAAGTGTCACCTCCGGATTCTCCAGTGTGGTTGTGTGAAAGGGAAATTGCCTAGTTGGCTCCAAGTGGAATTCAAAATTATTTTTATTTAAATATTATT
>APFE031087046.1:12676-32962 GCA_000404065.3 Pinus taeda
TTTGCATGGCATATATGTTATATATTTCAAATGGCATATTAAACATTAAATGGCACATTAAACCAAAGTTTCAAACTATGGGATTGCATATATATTAATATGGAAAAATAATGTGATGTGGGGAGGGCGAGTTTGAACCTGTGACCTCCCCCTCCTAATTCTCATATATTAACAACAAACCACAAGAAGTGTGTTTGAAAGGAGTGTCACAGCACAGTGATTTATGCCATAGTTTGATGTCGATGGCGGGGGTGGTGGGAGCCAGCCCTGCGGGCCAACCCCCACCCCATGCGACCTCAAACACACATCCAAGGGCCAACCAGTGTAAGCGCTTAGCACTAATCTCATTTAGTTTAAACTAAATCCATTTAAAACATTAATTAAGCATGCTTCAAATTCGGATTAAGTTCGTAGCAAATTTGCCGGCGCACCAAATTAGGCGGAAACTGCCAATTTTAGCGGACTTAACTAAAGTCTCTCCAGATTTAGCGGAGGTTTCCTAGGAAAAATTGAATGAGGCATAACTTGCATAGTTTTCGACCAAATTGAGATCAGAAAAAAGTGTTCTTAGATAATTTGGACCTTATGAACACATTGGTGCAGGTATCAAGAGCCATAGAGCTTTGTAAACAACATTTTTGACACATTGAGCTAATACAGAGGCCTACGCCATGGAAGTTGGACCAAGGAGATGTAGCCCACGAGGGGTGAACTCCTTCATCAAAACATTGTGTTAATGTGTCTCTTTGATGGTTTGTTGTATTGTACATGTTTTTTGTTCTTTATTCATTTTTGAAGCTATTTTTCTCATGAATGTCTTGTTTAACTTAAGGAAATTTACCTGTTTGTAAGCACCAACAACTAAGGAAACCTCAGCTTAAAAAGCAAGAATCAAGCACATGTTTATAAATCTGTAATTGTTATTAGCACAACCAAACAAATCACACAAAAACAGATCACATACAATCCATGCCCAAAAGTATATTATATGATCCTCGAGGAAGCACATTTAGATGTGTTGATGTAGGCATACCATTAAGCTCAAATGCACAAGGTCTTACCCAATTATGAACTCTTTTCTTGGTCCTTGTAGCCAACTACACAAACCAAGATTATGCATGTACTTCTTTACTTAAGCCACACTTATCCACAATGTCAAGACTAAAATAACTATAATTAGATCTAAGATCAATCAAAATGGAAACAAATCGATCATAAAGCTTACCTTCCATCTCAATAATGGATGCCTAAAGATTTTCCAGCCAGTTATCAAGTGCTGCATAGACCCAAGGAATGCTCTAACCAACATCCCCAACTATTTTTTCCTCCTAAGCACTATAAATATAAGGCCTGCCACCCTAGTAAAATGGATAATCCTTCTTGCAATGGTCCTTGCCACAAATCTAACACTGCAACAGCAATTTTCCACTACCTTTATTTTGCTGCTCTTCAAGCTGAGGTCCATGTACCTTCTCTTTTGCATTAAACTTCTTGTAAGGAGCCACATTCTCTTTCTCACCTGTATCTTGAGGTCTTTCTCACTTCTGAGGCCATTTTCCCTTAGCTTTCTCATTCCCTTCCCAATCACTCTTAGGCTCAGCCTTACGCTTTGACTACTCATAAAAATGTTTCATTTTCTTGATGGCTTCCTCGAGTGACCGAGACTCATCAAACTCAATCCAGTCTCTGAATGTTGTTGGTAACCCACTAATGAACCTTTGAATCTTTACTTTCTCATCCTCTAGGTAAGGCACATACCTCAATAGCATCAGGAACCTGCTAGTGTACTCATAATTTGTCATACAACTCATATGCAGCTGATATAACTCCTTAGCCCTGTCAACGTTGTACCTTTCATGCAAGTATTTCTTCTTGAAGAGTCTCTTTAACTCATCCTAAATCAGCTCCTCTTCTCGAATGCCTCTGACTTTTTTCACATCTTCCCACCAAATTTCTACTTTCCCTTTGAGATTGAAGGTGGCTATCTTAGCCTTCACGTTCTTTGAGTAGTTATGCAATCTGAAGAACGTTTTATCCCAATCAATTGTGCTTCTGCATCTTCTAAATTTTGTATCTCTCCAACAAAATTAGGAGGCTTGACTTTCTTGAACTCCTCTGGTAAGTACTCACTCCTCCTATGGTGTTTGTGGTGATGATGATGATATCTCCTCGAAGAAGAACTTGAATCTGCTCGAAGAAGAACTCGAATAAAACCCATATATACAAGTCTTCTTGTCAGGTGTATCCAATGATATGACACCTCTGATTGTGTCATATTTATCCAACATGTATCTTGATCGAGACCTGTTACCATATGCCCCATTAGTCTTCTTCTCCTACATATCTCCATGACTAATCCCCATCTACCCTTGCTTCTATAACTCTGAAAGACTCTGTAGAATCACTACATTAACCTCTGCCTACTTTTCTTGAGCCCTTGCAAGTATTTTTTGTGCCCAAATCAAATTGTTACTAATCAGCTGGCAACTTCTTATTTCCACCCTTAAACTCCTCAATGTGCCCGCTAGATCAAGAGAATACTCTTCTCCTTGGTGCTCAATTGACGTTTCCCATTCAATGGACTTCACATCATGCTTATAAGGGGAGTCATGTGAACTATAGTCCATTATCCTGCTCTTCATCTTTAGACTTCTTTTTCCTGCAAACATGTCATGCTAGATATGGCATCAACATCATGCATGATGACACAAAACTGCGACACTAACCAGATGCATGATAACCATAACCATCCTAATGCGTGTTGTTATGCATGCATTTAGCCCATCCAGTCCAAGTGTTTGAAGTGGAAGCTCTGATGCTAATCTGTAATGCCTCCTCCCACATTTATCCACTTTAACCTGCTCACCAAGGTAAATATGAGATGAGTGCTACTATGACATGACCAAACCTCTAAGTTCCAGCGATGGAAGTGGGGCCTACAAACTGAAACCTTTCGACATCCCTCGGGGACTACAGACCACTCAAAAGCCAAATAGCCACCCAAGTAATTAATCCCTGAGTTAGAACCTTTTTTCTTTAACTTGACACCCCAATTATACCCTTGACACTCTTTGCATGTGGTTGTGAGGCTATAACCACACTCATAGGCTTGCTTCCATGTGGTTATGACCCAAAAGCTCCAATTTTGTGCCAGTGGTTCCCAGATCTTAGCCACTTTTTAGGCTAACCTCCATACCACTACCTAGAACTTCATGTAACTTTCTAGAAACATAAATAAGATGATGAAAAAGCCAACCAAACAAAACTCAAGTAAGAACTTGACCTAGACATGCCTAGTCCATAATAGACATTTCGTCAAACATATGATAGACATAGAAGCTACAGGTCATGAATGCATATCTGATCATAAGAATCTGAACTTCATCTGAGAATCACCAAGAAGGTCTAATTCCCTCTCAAGATAACTAACACTTATTATCCCGTGTATTCATCAACCATTTAATAACTTATAAAATCATGAACAAGAGTCATAACTAGAGTACATCATAAAACCATGCTTATAACCATCATATAACCAAAATAAGACCCATGATAATTTACCATTAAAAAAAAAAAAAAAAAACTCATCATTACATATGCAAAAGCCAACCAAGCTAGGGAATTCCACATACCACCCGAACATAGATTGGGCTGAACCAAATCTCTCTTTCAGCCAATCACCCCTGTGCCATATTGCAAGCATGAATGTGAGATCTCATGGGATAAACCAAGACATAAACAACCAAGGAATCCATAGGTTAAACCATCTCCACCCTCATGTTACCGTGATCTCACCTAAATAGTCCTGGGATCACAAACCAAACCAAGCTTGGATGCCTTAAAGTTCCTTCACCATACCTTGAGGAATTTTCTTGTCTCCACCCACCTGTCGAGGGCTTCGCAGAGATAACCATCTCCACCCCCAACCCTTGGAAATTTACCTGAAACTACCTCACCTGGATCCAAAACCTTCCTGCAATCCAAAGCTCAAACAAGAATGAATCCCATCACACCATGGCTATCCAAGAAATGGCAAGGCAAGGCTAGGCTAAACGCGTTGTCAAACCAGGAAAAACCCATGCTAATGACAACAAATGAACCAAATAAACAAATGCATATACCATGCATTCACATCCCAACAAGGGAATCACACATGCAACCTGTTACCTATAAAATCATCTTGTTGAAGTTGTTGAACCAGCCTTCCTTTGCTTGCCCTTTGCTTTCATTTTCTTATCATTTGTCCTCCCTCTACTTGCTTGCTTTCCTTTCTCCAAATCCAAATGAATGCTTAAGTGCTCAAAGAATGTTCGAAGTGTGCAAGAGTGTAAGAAAGCCAAAGCTAAAATTGACAAAAGTTGTGAACTGTTTCTTTGATGTCTTTTTATCATTAATGTCTCTCTTTTCTTCATTTTCCTTCATTTTCCCTCTAATTTCCTTTGCATGTAGATTTGTGTCTCTTCACCTTTCTTTTCTCCTATTTTCCTTCATTTCCATAATTAAATGTCAATTATTGTCTTTTTTAATTTGCCAATCCATTTGTTAATTTCCATAACCATTAATAAACCACAAGTGATGCCCACTATAGTGTTTACCCAACATTCAACTTGGAATACGTGTCTCATGACCTTGTTCTTATTCTTTTTGCCTTTATTATCCTTTATTACATGAAACTTTAACCTCGGCTATTACAAAACATTCCCTACATTGTATTAATGGATTATTGTAGGAAGAATAACAATCATCCCTTCAGTATTAATACCATCATGTGGGAACTCGCATCATGAGAGCTTGATGCCTTTCGTATGCATGTCAATCTCGCTGAAATGAGCTTGGAAAAAATAGCGGAACATCCATGCTTACCACATACTTGCTTAAGGACTCCAAATGTGCTTGCATTAATCCTTAGTGCCAACCCATTATGCACACGAGAATTAAATTCCCGGAGATGTTGTTCCAGAGTATCGTCAACCTTTGACAAGCTTTGATCCATTTTCATATATTATGGCATAGGGATGTGACCTTTGTTGATTCCATTTATTTCTAATACACATGTTCTTAGCTCTGCTCCTCGATTGGCCAAGCTATCGGCCACTCCATTAAGAGATCTTGGGACATGTTAGAGGGATAATTCTTCAAAGAAATTCAAAAAGGAGGATTATTCTTCTCACTACAGGGGATAGTGTAGAATCAACTGATGAAATAGACTTAGATAGCATTCTAAATGTTATCATAGAGTCCCCAAAAATTTTAAGCTTTTGTATACCTTTGTTCTTGGCAAGATCTAAGCCCTTCACAATGCGACAAATTCGATCTTATTGTTTGTCAGTGTGCCTAGTCCACATGTGTACCTAGTCTCTTCACATTCATCAAGGCAATATATCAACCCTCCCATTCCTACAACCCCTGATAGAGATGAGATTAAAAAAACAAAAAAAGAGATAATGGAGAAAATTTTGATAGTCATGTGACAATCCTTGAGATTGGAGATGGAAAAAATTCTATCCTTAAAGAAAATATAATTATATCTAATAAAAATATAATTGCATTGGTTATTTTGTAACTTATATTTGTATAATATATAATATATGTAAATAAACATGTAATATTCATATTTGTGTATGTATGTTTTTACAACGAGTGTCATTTTCTTTATTTTTACAAGGATGAGTGTCATTTTCTTTATTTTTACAATGTGTAAATTTATAGTTGTCCAACATTTTAGATGGACTCACCACCTATCATAGGGGATATAAGTCAATCTTAGTTGAGTGAAAAAGAGTGTCATGATGTTTATAAATCCTGAGACAGGTGCCGAAAATAGTAATATGAACATTGATATTAACCTTCAATTGAATTAAAATATGTAAACAATTAGTAGAAATTTTGACTCAGGGAATTAAATAATAAAAATATATAATAAATTATTCGAGGTTGGACGAAACAATAAAAATAAATGTGAATGATGAGGTATCAATAGACGAAATAATTATAAAAGTAAAAAAAGGGATGGATTCATAAAAACCAGTTTAATAATAATATTCTATTAACAATAAAAGAGGGTCTCATAATGATGATGGGATTTTTAATGAAATGGGATAAATTAAATTATTCGAGGCTTAATAAATATTTAATGAGAAATATTTAATAACATAATAATCTATTAATAGTCAAAGAAGAGACAGATGATAATTATACATTAGAAATAAATTAATTTATCCAACGTAATATTATTAATATTAATAGTATAATATTAATAATATAAAAGATAGACAAAGTATAAAATAAACTATGATAAGGAAATTTTATTTTATTAGTATAACATGTTAGATATTTGACCCATCATTCCAAAAAAATTAAAGGAGAAGAATTTAAAAAGAGATTTAGTTATCGAGATATGTTAATATTAATGACATTGTTTACCAAGGTCACAGTTTCACTCGGATGACGAATTTCTCATTAGAATTCATCGGAAAAATCTTCATGAAATCTAGGAGTGTTTAACTCGATTTTTTGATAGTGGAAATGGATTCAACACCATCAAGAACCTCTAGGGCACCCAAAATCTTGAAACTTGACAATTGTAACCCAAAATTTAAAAAATTTATGCTAGAATTTCTATGGTTTTCCAAGCAAAATTGTGGCATGTTTAGACTACACAAATAATAGTTATGTTAATAATTAATGATATAAACATTTAATGAAAATGCAATAGTAATATTATTAAGATTAATAAATTGATCTATATATTTTCACAAGAGAAAAACTTCTCAATGGGAGGTTAAGGCTTTATGAATATCATGATAAATTATTGATAATTGATTCAAGAGTAATATAAAACAAACATTAGGATTAAAAGGAGAGAAAAAAGGAAATGACAAAAAATGGAGTTAACCTGAGATTAAAAATAAATTTGAGATGAAGTGCAATTAAAAGAAGATCCCTAAGGGAAAGAGAGAAGGACGGGGGAGAGGAAGATTCAGTGCAAGGGGAAGGGAGAGATAACAAGTGGGATATCAAAAGAAACAATAAAAGAAAGATTACTTAATGACTAAGGTGGTGGATAAGGGGTTTCTAAGAGTCACTTAGTTTGTATCCCTCTTCCCTATTAAAGTTATTTGGGTGTTCTTCTATCTCTAAAGCTTCATGCATAAGGTGGGTTGACTAGAATGGTTTAAATGCAATGATTTTAGTCTAGTCAAAGTTGATGAGGTGTTTGGTTTTGAAGGAGTTTTTAGCCAAAATTGACTTCAAAACCCAATTATGGGTTGTGTCGACCACATGCTCCTTCAAATGAGCTTTAAAAAACCTGTGAGTTTGATCAATGTAAGACTTGTCACGTGAACAACAAATTTGGTAAACACCAGGACCCAATATTGGATTCATCTTATCTTTAAGAGACCTGAGTAATTGCTTCAGGGTTTTACAAGGTTTAAATAAAGTATATATTTTATTATTTAATTCCTAAGATCAAAATTTCTATTAATTGTTTTCATATTTTAATTCAATTGAACATTAATATCAACATTCATGTTATTGTTCTCGGCACTTGTTTGAGAGTTTATAAATATTATGACACTATTTCCAATCAACTAAGATTTACTTCTATCTCTGATTATGAGTGATGAGTCTATCCAAAACATTAAACAAATTGTAAATATATACAATAAAATTCCAAAAAATAACACTCATCGTATAATATTCAATTTGTATTATATAATATTTAAAATAAATAAAACTTTTAAAATAAATAAAAACAGAAAGGTGCATATAGTAGTGACCATTAAGAGAATCCTTGAGATTGGTGATGACAAAGGTGCATATATCAGGGAAAACAACTTGTTCATTCCATGGATCTAATGTCACTTTTAGTTTTAATATAAATGGTTGATAAGTGTATTGCGAATAGGTATTTAAATTTTTCATGTACACATTTATATGTTTTTCATAAAATAAATGAATTAAATTAAATTTATTTATTTTTCTTGGATTTAGACAAGTGCTACATATTAGCTACTTCTGGCCCCTTAGTTTAAATATAGCTAAATTAAAGTAAAAAATAATAAACTAATAAAGTTTGTTCAAGATGAGAGACCAGTCTGATAAACAATATTTATTTTTTTAATAAATTTATATATAATTTAAAATAAATATATATTTGGTATATTGGTTAGATTAATTTTAGTTGTTTTATAAATTTCACATATTTTCAGCGAATAGACCATTGTATACTACAATAAGAACATTTTTTTTTATCATGAAGATGAACCACACTCTCTGGTTCAAAACGTGTTGATAAGAATATTTTTCATGTGATTTTTTCAGAAAGATGTTGTTAATAAATGCTCTTGTAAAAAATGATGCTCTTCTAACTTGTATGAGTCTTGCTCAATTAATTTTAAGCCAATACACTTTCTGGGAAATTTAATCCTCAGAAATTAGAATTTTGTTAATTTTTTTTGGTCCACTAATGTATTATATAGTCTCAGTAATTATCTTGAAAAGGCTTAGAATTAGATCCAATGTCTATAAACAATGCAACAAGCATCTCATTAATGATCTTGAAAATGATTAGAATTAGATCCAATGTCCATAAACAATGTAACTAGCAATATTATGTTAATTACAACAATCAAAATATTACGTTAATTAAATAATCCATAAATCTTCTATTGATCCATTCTTCATAGTTTGTTGTACTCTCGTTTTCTTATTATCTTTGTTTCCCTTTGTTTCTTTTCAACTTGAAAATTGCACCAAGAGAATCTGGATTTTCTCCATTCCATGTAAGTAGAGATAGAAAAGTTGAATGTTATAAGTCTTCTCATGTAATAGCTTTTCATAGAGGTCATTCGAACCAGAACGTACTATGCATAATATTGAAATAAATATTTTTCAATCCTTTAAATAGAGTTAATTAAAATCAACCTCGAAGACGGCTCTTGAACTTGTAGTTAAAATTAAAGTTAACGTATCTTTTAGTTAAGAATTTAAGAATTTTAATTAATAATAATGGGTAGAACATGAAATGAATAAAAAGTTTTTAAAATTAATATTTGTTTTCAAACATTTATTTTTTAAACTTTCATATGTTCTTTTGCATATATAAGTTTGCAAATGATGTAGATATATTTGTTTTCAATTCTTTAAAAATAAATAAGAAAAAAATCGGATTATTTTTAGCAACAAAGAGAGAAAAAATATGTAACATTATCTTTAGTCATTAACATATCCGCTAACCTGTTTTTGAAGTAAATATTCAAAAATTACTTGATGCATTTTGGAGTGAACATTCAAAAATTGCCCCTAATTATGTGTTTTCGAGAAAACATTCAAAAAGTACACAATATAACTAGAAAAAGCATTTTAAAAATGTGTACTTTCTTCTTAAAGTTATTATTCCCTACCGTATTAGGGGGGTAATAACGCATTCAAAATGCGTTTGATTGTGACATTAAATCTCAATTCATTAAAAATTAAAAAGCCATTTATAAAGTTAACTTTATAAGTGAAATAAAATTATGTTTTTTAATATTTTTAGTTTATTTTTTTAACAATTTGATTGGTTCAAGCCACTTGACTCTTATTCTGTCTTCATTGTTTCAGCTGTCATTGTCCAACTGCTGCAGAATTTGTTCCAGTGTGTTGTATGTCGTCATCGTGCAGCTAGGTTTTACCGTATAGATTTGGGCTTTCACGGTGATGAGTCTCTAGATTTGGGCTTAAACCCACATTCAATGCACGCCCACAACTAGAACCCGGGCATGATTCACAAGAGCCGCATATTTTCAACCAAGGTTTCAATATTTCAGTGGGGTTTCAAGATTTCGACCACTGAAGAAATAAAAGTACCTAAAAATATTATACCATGGAGTTGGATATTAGGCCTACGATTCCAATACAATGAATGTCAACATCCCTGCAGAAAATATAAGCCAAATTTATTACGTGTGTGAGTGAGGACAGGAGAAGAAAACAAATCCATCCGGTAGAATGAACACCCAAATCTGGAAATATTAAATCTCATTGATACTCAAATCTGAAACGTTCAAATATGAATAAATATAGTTATTGCGTAGTACCTCTCCAATGGAGATGGGCCCAGATTGTCCCTCAAGTCTGGGTCTCTGCTCTTAGGCATTCATGCTGATTGTTAATAATTTGTTTAATTACACACCTGGCACACAATATAATAATTCATTGAGAAACAAGAATCAACCCAACATATAGGAAGCAATGAAGTCAGGGACAAATCCTCAAAATCAAAGTGAAAATTCACTACAAAAAAATCCAAGGCAACCTCTAAAGACAAAAGACTTCAAAAAGAACATGCTCGTACATTTGTGACTGCTTTTGTTATATTATTTGTGAACTTGACTCATCCAAATTTATGACTTTGCTGTGATTGAATGTGATACATTACAAATAAACTAGGGGAGGGGAGTACCAACATGGATTTGGAGGCACCACAACCCTGCATTTGTGAGCATCGTGGGATTGGGAGGAGCAGGCAAGCTTCGCATGCATGAATGGAAACCCCTGTCTAGTGAAGCGTACGCTTGTCAATCATTGTAGAGTGTCATTGACCTATTGTTAATGGAAACCCCTATCTAGTGAAGCGTAGGCTTGTCAATTGTTGTAGAGTGTCGTTGACCTATTGTTATTTTGTTCTAAGCCACGACTCCATCCTAATTTATTGATCTACATCATCAAGTTTACTTTTAGGTTAGGAAAATAATACCAAGGATGGAGCATGGTGAAACGCATTATTAAGATGGTTAAAAGTACGAGCAAACAAGCAATGTCGGAATGATCCCCACACACATCCAAGTAACAAAGTACATGCAGTAACCCAACAAAATAAAATGGATCCATGAACGAATCAAATTGAAAGAGTTAATGCTCACTAAAGAATCAAGTTTATAAAGTTTGTGCTTTACTGATATTAATGCAAGTAGTTTGAACTTGTATTCATATGCTACATTACATACATTAAAACATTGTATCATGCCAAACATGCTCACAACTTGATTGATGAAATGACTTATTCCGGTTTGAAATTTGCTTTCAATAAATTATTGTTTTCCATGTTGACATTGTTGATATATCTATGTAAATATATAATACTTTTTATAATGTATTGAGATATAAAATAATTTCAGTGTTTTGGTTTATCCAATTTTTTTTATATAAAATACTAAAAGTTATTATGGGAAAAGATTACGGGTCACAGAATTGTCTGTACTTGCAATGAAGTGCGTAGAGCTGAGTTGAGGCTGTACTTTTCTACCGATGAAGATTTTACATTGTACAAACTAAGAACCACTGCAATTAACTGCATCATCCAAAACCAAACAAATAAGGCCTCCAAATTCTTTATGGAATGGAACATAGAGCAGTGCAAAGCGAAGCCATACATAGGCTGAAGAAGGCTTGTCAGAGATGAATTTATGAGGAAAGGGAGAAAAAAGATAGAATTGACCGAAAAAACAAGAAAAACAGTGCCAATTTCAAAGAAGAAAACCTTGAATGTTGAAAAACACGAATAATCAAATCTACTTCTTCAGAGTGGGAAAACATATTGTCGTACTAACATTGAGCTTGTTAAAGTGACCTTTACCTTATTATCTATATATATATTTTATATATATATTTAAATTTAAATGGTTTTAAATAACCTAAATCAACTTAATTACTTTTCAAACTTACCACAGGGCGCAAATTAAAAGAGACATGAATTTAAAAGGCAAGAAGAACTCAATGTATCATCTGCCCTGTCATACCCATTTAATTTTGAAAACTTAAGGTCAGTTTTATATAATCTAAATCCAATACACCTCCCCTTTCCAATAACAATACCAAATGAAACAGACATGAATTTAAAAGCTAAGAAAATATTGACGAACACTAACAACCTCAGCTATGGCAACCTATGACTTTCGTAATGTACTTTCCAATTTCCATTGTGTGTAGAGTTGAGGTTGAGGCTGTACCTGTTAGCACTGAAGGCTTAACAAAAACCACTGCAGCTAGCCAATTTCACCATGATTCATAAAGGTTGTGGGTTTGTCCATCTTTGTCTTCCAAATCACCACCTCCATTAACTACAAACCAATCAAACATCGTCTCAGAAGGATGAAGGTTCAGCATATGATGGAACATATAGCACTGCAAAGCCCACAATGAAGCCATCCATGCAGAAAACGCTTCTGAGAGATGAAAGTATGGGCAAAAGGGGAAATATAAGAAAAAACAGAGACCATTTTAAAGTTGGGGTTACCTGGAATGTTTACAGTGTGAAGTGTGTGTTGCCATGAATCAATAGCACCTGTTTTGCATGGCGGCTAGATGTTCAATGTAGTTTCCGTATGGATGTATTATTTTAACAACAACGTTGATGTGGACTTTCATGTTCCATTCACTATCTGTGGAAACTTTTCCAATAAAAAATTGGTCCATTGAATATCACAAATTAAAAAATCGTGTCAATTGAAATGATGAGACACCAACTTTCCTCTTTTCATAGTTTTGACATATATCGAAGTAATGATACAAATTTTATAATTTTATTTTTAGCGCAATTTTTCAAATATATGTTATAAATAAGTTACAATATTTTTTAATATTATAGATTAAAAATGAAAATTTTCGTAATTTTTCATTTATTTTTTACTTTCAAAACTTGTGTAAAGAAGCAAAAACCCATTTTTAAGGATTGAAAACTAAATCTTCATAAAAAATGATGAATAGTGCGAGCGAAAGTTGGATGGAATAGTTTCTTAATTCATTAAATACTCAGGTTCAGGGCTTCCTGTCTGCGGGAAATATATTGAAGTAACCAAAGCATAGACCAGTCACTATTTAAATAATACTTAAACTAGCATTTGCACTTGATGTTGCAAAGGAAATGTCATAAGGCATAGAGTGGGGAAGAATAGCGACATGTGAATGGACATTGTTGAAAGCAAGGGTGGATGATCAGAAACCAAGTGAGCAGTGCGTGTTTAATGAGAAGATTGGGCAAGTGTTCTTTGGATTGGCAATCATTGGTAAAATTGCGCGGAAAATATATAGCAGTGAAACCTCAAAGTTGGAAGAACAATGAGTGCACTTTGACTACAATATCTTTTTCTTCTGGCACTTTTACTGCTATATATTTTCCTTATGCCATGCTCCTGCTCTCTAGAAAGTCATAGAGAACAGTTTCCCTTGAATATTTGTCATGCTCAATTGTGTAGATTTTGATTTCAATTGGAGCCGGAGAAAGCAATGTAAGAATGTCATTCTTGATCACAATAAAACAAGTGGTTGGAGGATATCAAAAAACAAGTGACCAATACATGTTTAGTCATAAGATAAGGCAAGTGCTCTATGAATTGGCGATCCTTGGTAAAATTGCAAGGAGGAGAAAATATAGCAGTGTAAGTTCACTATTTGGAGAACATTGAGCACACTTTCACTGCTATATCTTTTCCTTCTGGCACTTCTACTGCTATATCTTTTTCTTCTGTCATGCTCGTACTCCAATATACTATATTCTCATTCCATCCTACTCCGATATACTATATTCTCATTCAATTTTCATTAGCAAACCCAGTACAACTATAGTCCTGGGCACACCTCTCTCTCCACGAATTCTAGCTAATCTTATTCCTTCCGTGATGACAAGTTCTGGATTTCATTCCAAAAAGGTGCATCTGTCTAACAAATTTGATATGCAAATCAAGTTTATATCTAGAAAGTCTACAGATACTAAGCACAGTCATTGCCTACCATGTAATCACATCCTCTGCATTAGTTCCATCACTCAATAAAATGCAGTGTAGTTTCTCACACTAACATCTATAATCTATCTAAATATATGACTGGCAGTCTCCACAAAAGGTAGGCTTATAGGTAGCTCGGTCATTAAAATTAACACTTGGATTGATTTTTCTTTCATAGGTCAATTCACCCTGATAAGTGCTGCAATTTTAAATGGCCAAAGAAGATGCTTCATCCCTATCACTTATGATTACAGCTATCAAACCATGTAATGGCACCCACCCTCGTAAGTGTTGCAATTTTAAATGGCCAAAGAGGATGCTTCAGCCCTATCACTTATGATTACAGCTATAAAGAATTGATATGTTGTTTGGATTTTAGATGCTCAGGGCCAAATTCACGTTACAAATAAGCTCACAGATCTTCGTCGACACACATACTCGAACTTCACGCAAACTACACGTTTACAACAACGCCACATGTAGAAAAGCTCACACATATCGAGGCAGTAATCTCAATCCTTCGGCCAGCTCACCCTTCACCGGGACCTTCAGGCTTTGCACACAGACTTTTTGTGTCACGCCCTTAACTATCTCTCACATTGATCGCTCATAGAGGAACCTTACCCTCTCAGCACTCAACCTTGCTCTCATACCAAATCAGAGAACACACACTAAACAACAACTTGATTATTTGATTACCAAAGAAGGGTATTTACACAAATATAAGAAATCTATGGATCGGCTACACTATCAATGGCGCTTATTTAAGAAGCTAAGGAAATATTTATTAAACATTCACATAGGAACCTTACCCTCTCAGCGCTCAACCTAAGAAATATTTATTGAATGCTCACATAGGAACCTTACCCTCTCAGCACTCAACCTATACCAAATCAAAAAACACACATTAAACAACAACTTGACTATTTCATTACCAAACAAGGGTATTTATACAAATAGAAGTTTATTTTTGGCTACACTATCAGTGGCGATGACTTCTTCAAGAAACTAAAGAAATATCCAGAAAATCCGAGACAACTCAGCGTTTAATCCGTGAATTATTGTTTATCCATAACTGCATTAAGAATGAAAGAACATTATAAGACAAAAAAGAACAAACAAGCCACCGGTTAAATTTGAGAGAGATTTATTTTATGAGTTAATTTAATTATATTATCACAGTTAATTTAAAAATTACCTTTTTCATTTAGAATGATGCAGGAGCATCTAGCTGACGGGTCATCATGACAGAAGGTTGTTTGGTCTCTGAGAGGACTGAGAAGGAAATTGCTAAGTGAACACTGTAGTTGTTTTTTTTATGTTGTTTTAATTTAGTAAAGAACGATATTTAGGAAGGTAGAGGATTAATTAGTCAAATTGTTGCAAGTAATTATTTTTATTTTCATGTCAAATTTTACAAGTTGTAACGTAGGACAATAAACAGTTTTTGAACTAAAAAATGTAACCAACAGCAGTTAGGAGAAAAACAGTTTCCAGAAAATTATTGAAAAGAGACAGAATGCAATTGTAAGAGGTTCGACTTTTTGGAGAGAGAGAAATCTAATAAAATATCTCTGAGCACACAAACTATTTTCTAATATCCTGTAATTGTATATCTATCATCCTGTTAAATTGCCTGATACAGTGAGAGTACATTCTTTGTTTTTATTCCACAAGCATGTACGCATATATGGTGTTATTTGTATTGATTCAAGCAGGTCAATAAATCAAAGCAAGCTTGCAAACAGAACTATGGAGTACGTTGCAGAAACGAGGGCATACAGTTCCAGAATTTGTCAATCAAAAGAGCACAGAGGAATCCTAGACTTTTTATTCATTTCGAGCATCAAAGACAGAGAAAGGTCGCATGCATTTCGAACAGTAAAGGTCAACAAGTCACAAAGATATTTTTGAAGAACAAACCCTCTCTGTTTTATTTACAAAATAATCACAGAACCTCTGTTCTAATACATATAGTCACAAAACCCCTGTTCAAATATACATATAGTCCATGCAAATAATGCCATACAAATATAAACGAGTTGGTCATAGTAGACTGGCTTAGAAACCCTGACCGAGAAACAAACTACAGCAACTATCCATAACCAAGATAATGCAAGCCAAATAGACCTTGACTACATACAGTTGGACTGTCAAAGAAAAAAAGGTCTCCACAATAGATTGTTGAACCCTAACTAACGACGAGAACAAAACAAGTTACAAGATGATAGGGAACGACCCTACCCGGGTCTAGCCAATACGCCGAGGAGCCAAAGTCAAAACCCTCCTGAACGAACACACCTGCAACGACAAACATCAACAACAATTTGTGAGAATTCTGTGGCAGAGAAAGAAGAGACCGAAAGAGAACAACGAAATAAGGTTTCGAATTTACCTAACAGAGACAGGGCGCCTACATTGCAGTCACCACGGGTCACTTTGCTCATGAAGGAGCAAGTGCGTCAGTTAAAAGCGTGAAGAGGATAAATAACTAATACTAGGGAACAAAAACTTACCTTGACATTGCAGAAGAAACTGAAGCCGAAGACCCTGAGACCGCAACCTGTCCACGAAATAGGGAGATGTAACCAGAGAACTCAACGAACAGTTGCACAGAAGAATTCAAGACAAGAGGAGTCACATAGCCCAGCTAAATAACTAGTATCAACTTTGTACACAGAGAAATTCCAAATCCTAACAAACAAACTATTATCCATAACTCAGGAAAGATATTAAGTGCTAGACAGAGAAACAAACAAAGGAAAAACCAGTGCGAGATAAGAGTCCTTTACCAGACGGAGAAGCTAAACAAGTTTCGAGGTCTAGAGTCGAGCTAGAATATCAGAGGCGGCATAACATTTTACAGAGAAAATTGCGCAAAAGAACCATATTACAGAACCCTCAACCTCAACAGCTCAACGAGCAAAATGATCGGGAGATAGGGTTTGAGAACCTCATACCAAAGCGGGAGTGACAATTTCCAGGAGTGGACACTTGTCCAATAACCATTAGCGCAGGTACAAGACATAAGTGCGGAACCCAACC
Organism: Pinus taeda; assembly: GCA_000404065.3. Lineage (NCBI taxonomy): Eukaryota > Viridiplantae > Streptophyta > Pinopsida > Pinales > Pinaceae > Pinus > Pinus taeda. The sequence continues at coordinate 29,488 of APFE031087046.1, forward strand.
AATTATTAAATCATTGTAATCAACCGCCGAATGAACAAATATCACATTTAATCAAACTGTCCATCATTTAAATCCACTCATAACCCTTTTATTAACATTGCTAAGTGTGACAAGGGGGTTGGACCCATCAAGTGGTATCAGAGCAGGAAATTGAAGGTGCCAGGATATGGAAGTTGGAAGACGAGGACATGGGAGAGGTGTGCGCAGAGCAGCAGATGAAGGATTGAGGGAAGAAATAAGGATCCTTATTGCTCATTTAGAGGCAGTGGAAGCAGGAAGGAGAAGGGATCCAGAAATAGGAGATGACAGCGAGGAAGAAGCAACAGTTACAACAGATGGATCGGATGAGGAAGGGCCGGAGATGAGGTTGTTGAGGTCGGTTCTGTTGGCCACCAGCAAGCCCAAACTGGAGATTCCTAACTACGATGGCAGCCTCTCCACAGAAGTTATGTTGGACTGGGTAAGCGAGTTGGACAAGTATTTTGAAAGTGAAGAGGTCAGCGAGGACCAGAGAGTCAAGTTCGTTGCAACAAAATTGAAGGGACACGCAGCCCTGTGGTGGGACAGTGTCCAAGCAGAGAGAAGTAGGATGAACAAGTTACCAATAAAGAAGTGGTCAAGGATGGTGGCCAATGAAAGGCAGCTTTCGGCCTAAGGATTACCAGGTTTCACTTTATCGACAAGTGCAGAATTTAAGACAAAAAGGGATGACAGTAAGGGAGTATACAGAAGAATTCTACCAGGTGAACTTGAGAGTTGGTTATATCGATGACACTCTAGAGAAGACAGCAAGATACGTAAACAGTTTCAGACTGGAATTACTGGATGAAATCAACATTCTTTCCTCGAGAAATATAGAAGAAGCCTATCAAAGTACTGTGAAGGCTGAGGAAAAGATTACTAGAAAACAAAATGTTAGGAGAGGACGGGGATTCGGCAGAAGACGAGGACAGTCCTATGGCAGAGGACGAACTGCCAGTAATAGCGAAGAGGGCAGCAGCTCCAAGGCTTCAGGAACAACAGAAAAAGGAGACAACACTAGACGTGGTAGGCCATATCAGCGAGGAAGAGGGAATGGCCAGGGTAGAGGAGCTAATTTCCAGTGCTACAGGTGCCACAAATGGGGTCATATATCTTTTGAATGCCCTGAAGTAGAATAAGCTGGCCAGAGGGGAACGTTTGTTGCACAGCCTAAGGAAGCTGAGGCACCGCCCCAAGAAGCAGAAAATGTAGCAGAAACGAGGGAGGCCTTAGTTCTAAACAAAGTGTTGTTGAAACCAGCCAAAGAAATGGCTGAACAGACCCAATGGAAAGCACTATTTCGGACAGTTTGAAAATCACACGGAAAGTGCTGCAAATTGATCATCAATAGTGGGAGTACAGATAATTTGGTTGGCACCGAGATGGTGGAGAAGTTGGATTTGAAACGGCTTAAGCACCCCACCCCTTACAAGGTGTCGTGGCTGCAGAAAGGCCACCAGTTGTTGGTTGATGAACAGTGTGAGGTTGAATTTCACATTGGCAGGGACAAAGATAAAGTTATCTGTGATATTATGCCAATGGACGTGTGTCACATACTGCTAGGAAGACCATGGAAGTATGATCAGAAGGTAGTACATGATGGGAAACGAACTTCTACAAGTTTGTTAAAGATGGAATCAAGCATACACTTGTACCCATCAAGGAAGAGGAGATGACAGAAGCAAGTGGAACAAAAGCATTGCTAATAGGTGGAAAACAGTTTGTGAAACAGATCGAGGAAAGTGAGTGAACTATGTTGTTGTGAGGAGGGCAAAGAGAGTGTTGTTGCATAGAGAAATGTCTAATTTGCCTGCAGAAATTCAGGAGATGCTGCAGGAATTCAATGACATTGTAGTTGATGATTTGTTGGACAAGTTGCCTCCCAAAAGAAGCATTAGTCGTCATATAGACTTTATACCCAGAGCAAGCTTACCAAATAAGGCAGCATATCGGATGAGCCCCAAAGATAATGAGGAAATTAAGAAACAAGTGCAGGAGTTGCTAGATAAAGGGTTGATAAGAGAAAGCTTGAGTCCTTGTGCAGTACCAACAGTTCTCATTCCCAAGAAAGGAGGAGAATGTCGGATGTGCACAGATTCAAGGGCCATCAACAAAATCACCATTAGGTATAGGTTTCCCCTACCATGGATGGACGATATGATGGATTGCCTAAGTGGGGCAGCATACTTCATGAAGATTGATCTAAAAAGTGGCTATCATTAGATCTGGATCACGGAAGGAGATGAGTGGAAGACAACCTTCAAGACTAATGAAGGGTTGTACAAGTGGCTGGTCATGCCGTTCGGTTTGAGTAACACCCTAGTACTTTTATGAGATTAATGAACGAAATGCTGAAAGAGTTCATCGGCAAGTTTGTGATAGTGTACCTTGATGACATATTAATTTTCAGCAAGACTAAAGAGGAGCACCTTCGACATGTTCGAAGAGTGTTGGAGAAATTGCAGTAGAATAAACTGTTGATAAATTTGAAAAAATGTACTTTCCTACAAAGAGAACTGGTTTATCTAGGCTTTGTAATTGTAGAAAACGAGTTGAAGATGGACCCAGAAAAGATTGCAACAATCATTAACTGACCATCTCTGGAAAAAATTGTTCGAAGTATGTAGTTTTCATGGGCTGGCGATTTTTTATCGCAAATTTATAAGAAATTTTAGTGAAATCTGCGTGCCTATGTTGGACACTATCAAAAAGCAATTTAGCCTTTTTGTTGGACCAAGGCAGTAGAGGAAAGCTTTCAGCTCCTAAAGAGGAAAATTACAGAAAGGCCAATTTTAAGGTTACTAGATTTTAATAAGCTTTTCCAGGTTTGATGCGATGCAAGTGGTATAGCTATTGGCGCTGTACTCAGCCAAGAAGACAAACCTGTTGCATTTTTCAGCAAGAAGTTGAATAAAATCAGGCATAAGTATTCCTCCTATGACAAGGAATTTTATGTTGTCGTCCAAGCTCTGAAGCATTGGAGACACTACCTGTTGGGGAGTGAATTTGTGTTATTTTCTGATAATTCAGCGCTGCAATATGTGATGCAATAGCATAAATTGAACCACAAGCATGCCAAATGGGTTGAGTATTTGCAGAGTTTCACTTTTGTGTTGAAACACATCAGTGGGCAAGTCAACAAGGTGACAGATGCATTGAGCAGAAGAGCCTTGCTCTTACAAGAAAGTACAATACAAGTGTTGGGTTTCGAGCATTTGAAAGACTTGTATCAGACTGGCACGGATTTCAAAGAGGCCTATGAAGCCTATCAAAATCCTGTGCCGAGGAACGAAAGTCCATGGTTGGACTAGGAGGAGCTACTATTTAGAGGGGGACAGTTATGTATTCCTGATTGTTCGATGAGAGAATATTATACGGGAGAAGCATAGTGAAGGTCTAGCTAGACATTTTGACATAGACAAAACTTTGTATCAGCTCAGACACTTCTATTACT